>KV455063.1:0-107507 GCA_001662575.1 Pseudogymnoascus sp. 23342-1-I1
GGGGAGGGGGGAGGGGGTTACTTGATAAGCAGACACTTCAACCCGCTAACACAGCTTGTGTATCCCGTCCAGCCTATTCCACCACCTTTGATGCCGTTAGTTCGCAGACCATGCGAGATGGGGATAGGGGAGAGGGGCTACATTGGCCATAGCCCGTTTGTTGGGCGCTCACCACTCCTGCCGCGGCGGCGAGGAGAGCGAGGGCGGAGGGGCCGCGCATACTGAGTAGGGTTGGCGAGGAAATGTGAGGGTTAAATAATAAAAAAACGAGAAGTAAGTAAGAGACAAAGAATGGAGACAGATAAAAAGAAGACCGTAACTGCGCGGATGGAGGGGAATGGTGATATGGGGTTTATACCTACCTACCTACCTCTCTCACCTCCCTTCGCCCCCATCACCAAGCATACACCCGGTGCGTAGCACTATTGATATCAGCCCCCAATAAATGCACCATCCCATCATCTGACCGGCGCCATTGGGGGCGCTGCAGTGTTGATGTTGCGATGCGATCGTGCGGGTGTGAGTGTTTAGAGTGTGGGGAAATAGGCTGTAAGCCGGGGAAAAGTGGTAGGGGGGTGTGGTGGTTGTTCTGGCCCGGAGGGGAAGCCGGATCGACATCCCCGCAAAAGCAGTGGATGCCGAGAAGTGCGGCCGGGAAAGCTTGAGGGGGGGAGTATGCGCAATGAGTATGATGGGGTTGGATCGCCATTAGTATGGGGTAGATGTAGGGTTATACAAAGCACCAACCAACCGAAGCTATGGTTTTCAAAATACGAATAAATGCTAGGGGGCTGCGTGTGGACTACGTACGGCACGGGTGTCACGACTGCGTGTGTGGTATGGAACTGTATGAAGGGACGAGTTGTATTCGTATCTATCGGACCACTTCAGAGTCCGGAGTTGGTATAACGAGGAGGATCTAGTTGCGTGTTGCCATGGGATGGCTCGCTATCTGGTGTATAGCTTGCAGATCAGTGTTGGAGGGCGCCTGCAAATGTGGCGGCGGTGGTTCGCAGCGGGTGGTATTGTCGGAGAAGGGGTGTATCGAGGTGGTTAGGGTTGCGGGGGTATCGCGGAGTACCAACTGTTGGTATTGTGGCCGGATACTGTATGGTTTCCGGTTTGGATCTTGGTGCCTTCGTGAGCACAGTTTGCCTCAGCTGCTTGTGAGCTGGGCTGACTTGCATTTTTTTCCCGGGGCGCTGTTCGTATTCTGGCCGTGCTGCATGGCAAGGTCCATCTCAACTGGCATGGATCACCACCTCCTCCTTACACGGCCGGACACTTTAGAGGGCCCGTTGGATACGGAGCCGCCCTATACCCCAGAAGCAACAATATCCCCCCCTCAAAAGCTATCATCCAAAAGATTATGGCTCGGCTTAATCATACTCGGGCTATCCTCCTCCTCATACCCCCCCGCCCCAGCCGTCATAAGCAAGTCCTCCACAATCCGCTTACTCGCCTCCCTCGCCGGCGTCTGCAGCACCCTATTCGGCGGGATCGCGAACTGGATCGTCTTCGGCGGGCTCATCCCAAGCGTCTTATACACGTCCTCCGCATCCTCACTATCGCTATCCCACGTAATCTCATCCGTGACCCCCACCACATCCCTAGTCGCCCGCCCGCGCGCAGGCGTCTGCACGCTCACCCCCGGCGTGCGCGGCGCCGCGGCGCCCGGCCTCATCTGAGGCTGGCGGATCGGGGAGCTGAAGATCTCATGGTGGAGCTGCGGGGCCTGGATAGGGGATGAGGAAGAGGGAGAATCGAGGTCCCGCCATGAGGGCTTGGATTGCGCGGCTTTGGCTTGTTTCTGGGCCGTGTGCGGCGTGGCTTGGAGGCGGTAGTTTTTGTCCATTACGCGGTGGAGGAGCGGGTCTTGGGCGCGCTTGGTGGAGGCGACGTGGGAGGTTGGCTCGAAGGGGGAGGAGAGGGGGGTCATGGACATGCGGGGGAGGCGGTGCGAGGCGCCGGGGGTGGTGGGGGGGGGGAGGGTGTCGTCGTCGTAGTCTTCTTCTTTGGCTTTGGTGCCTTTCATCTCGCGCTTTAGTGACTCGTATGGGGAGCCGTAGTCGGCGAACTTTCCACCGGTGGCGGTTCTGGATGGAGGGGCTCGGGGCGTACTGCCGCTAATGTCGCCGTTGTCGAGTAGTGAGTCGTCATCTTGTCCGTAGGCGTGGTGGTGCGTTGTGTCTACTGGCAAGGAATCGTCGTCCTGCAGCGAGGCGCCGTAAGTGCTGTTGCCATGTGAATGTGAGATAGCCGTGTCCTCTTCCTCGTCCTGTTGTAGTTCCTCGTATCCAGATAGAGAGACATTGGCGCTGGCCTCGAAAAATTGTTTCCAGAACTGCAAAATGTTAGTGGGTGCTCGAGATACCCCTCCTTTCCTCGTGGGGTGGGGGTCAAACCTTTGAGCCATCCCACACAGCCTCGGAGTGCTTGCCGTATTGCTCGACAATCGGGAGGATGCTCGTCGTCACAATTCGGTGTGCGCGACTGAAATTGTGGTCGATTTCTGTGTATACATAAGCCTTTTGCTGCGGGTCAATTCAGGGTCGCGGGCACTGACCTTGGAGGGTCAGTGTTATTGTTTGCTCCAACTTCTCGAGCTCCTCGGTGAGCGTCAAGTTCCTCTGGGAGGACGTGGAAGCGCGAGACATGGTGGGATACTATAGACGATAGACGGCAGCAATGCACTATAACAGAGCTTGTGTATCCGTCGTTGGAGTGGTTGTCGCAATAGGCCTAATTGAGACGTTGTCTACTGAAGCACAATATCAATATAGCCGCATGTGGGGGTCGTGACGGTTGTGGCGGTTGTGGCGGTCGCGACGCGATTCTTACCTAAGCTAAATATAAATAAAGCGCTGTTACTCCTAGATGTTGGACCTCATCTCTCACGCTCCACCAAACTTCACCGAGGCCGAGGCCGAACCATAGTATACTCGAGCATACTATGCCACGATGCCATGTTTGGCATAATGCTCCGTTTCAGGTATTTATATTCATTGCATATAATTTATACTATTCAGCATACCTATACGATGGCACAGCCGTCCTGATTACGTCGATTGCCGACGTATTGTGCCCAGCTTCCCTCGTCCCGTTTCTCCCACATAACTCGCCAGAATCCCTCGGCGCAGTCACCAACGCATCATCCCCATCTCCATACCGCCTACAATATCGGCGTTATAAAGACCGCTCCCTACCACTGGCCTATCCCTGGGCTGGCTACGGACACGGTAAACAGTCCCATTATGGGGCGGGATTGGAATCGACCCAATCCAGTCATGCATTGCTTCGGCCAAGATGATACCAAGCTGATTTCTATCTTGGGAATGGTCCAAGTGCTGACTCGATGGGGCTTCTCTCACACCTTTTCGTCGCCATCAATGATAATAAGGTTTAGGCGGCAGCATTCTCTCACGTGTGGTAGGTCAAGGAAGCTGAATGAGGAGGCTGAATGTACTAGCCATTACCCAAACTTCTCATAGGATCATATCCTTCCTTCATGAGTACTCTTCCTTCGCTCCTTCTTTACGCCAGCTTCATCCCTTGGCATATCCGGTCTCGCTATTTCTCAAAATGCCTCTTTTTCCCAAAAATCTCATTGTCATTTCTCATCCGCCCTGATGATGTCTCCATTGAAGATGTTTGGAAGGTTCACCGTCGTTTTCTCCATCATTATCCTCTTAGCCGCCATTACTACACTCTATACTGTCTTATTCCGCCTCGATTGGCCCCCACACTCGCGGAATCTGCAATTGTCTCCTTTCCTGGGCAGCTCTGATCGTCTGTCTGCCTCTACATTTCCAACTCTCCGCAGTCTCTGTAACGAAACAGAGTGGACGGAAGGGCTATGGCTCCAGTGCCACAATAATGTCGGGCCATCCAACACAGCGATGAGGGGTGGTCTCAGCAATCTACGGAACAGGATGCAGGCGTGCGTGCGCCTTGCCATCTCTGCTGGCGCCGGTGTTATTGTAATCTCCCCCCGCATCTCATAGTCTCCACAGCCGCGGGCATCTTGCCCAGCATTATTGATACGTTCTAGCTCCCCACGTTCGCTACTCGCGACGATAGCGACCTGTTGAAGTATCCCACAGAGGAATGCCCCGAGGGCCTATTTGACACCAAGCGCTACCAGCAGGCTCTATCTGTCGCCTGTCCGCAGCTGAATATGCGCTCTTGCAAAGACATGAGAGGCCTCGACACCACCATCGACGCGACGTTCCGGAAATACCTCCAACCCAGCCATTCCAACGGGACCTTTCGCGCGCTCATCGACGACACTATCGCCAAGAGCGGGGTCATCACACGCCCGGAAATCAGCGCGAAGAAGCCGGTGCGGATCATGTACGGCGATCCGTTTCTGGCATGGAACTACACCGCCGCGGCTGAGACGGATGTGAAGAAGGAGCTGTTCAAGACGCTGAGATATAATGATGAGTTATCCCAGCTCGGGTCTGAGGTGTTCGCCGCGCTGAAGCAGGCGGTGAGCGGGCCTGTTGTGGCGGTGCATTTGAGGGGTGAGGAGGATTGGCCGGGGAGTTTTGGGAAACTGGATACCCAGATCGAACTGTATACACAGGCGCTGCTGGATCTGCGCAATACCACTCTGGGTGACGGCGATACTGCGACGATCAGGGATGTCTACGTCAGTTGTGGGAATCCCGACGCGATTCGACTGTTTCAGGAGAAGATCGAGCCGTTGGGATATGTCGTCCATGACAAATTGAGCCTTCTCGCCAGCCACACCGGTATCCTGAAGAAGATCGAAGCTCTGAGATTCGACGAGAGGGCCATTACGGAGTACGAGAGCCTGGTATTTGCGGATTACTTCATGGGGATCCTGACGAGCAGTTTGTCGGCCATAGTGGCGTATGCGAGGACCGTTGATGGGGATGGCGATTACTTTGATAGATACATCCATCCGGGCACGACGCGGGGGGAGTTTGTGGAGAGGGTGTTTCCGGGCTCACCGCATGTTAGGGGTAATGAGAGTACGAAGCTTATAGTTCTTACTGGGGCCGATATCATGGACGGCTTTCCGTGAGGTGGCGGGTTGCGGTTGTTGAAAATCAAATATGGCGCTTCTATGACGGCGCATTTGGGAGGTTGGAAAGATACCCCCTAGAGACGTTGGAGAGTACAGGGCCCGGCCTTCAATGAGCTCAGTCCTCCCTTTTCGAGTCCGCTTACCCTCCTGGGAGGGTCTACGAGGTCCAGTTGCGGTGGGCACATCATGCCGTTATTTACGGGGCATCCGGACATACTGGCGCTGCAATGGTTCAGGGGCTGGATGGGATTATAGATCGGTTGATGCTCTAGAGGGCAACGTTATCACCATGTAATTTATATACTTAATAATATAATAGAAAGTATATATCAATTATATCTCGATGTTCAAATGCAGATTAATGGGGTGATTGGGCTCTTGACCTGTTTGTTGTGGTTCTACAAGACCTCGGATATATTTTTGACTTTTGAATATAAAAATGAAATCACGACAATGAAAAAAATTGAATAACCCAACCCCGATAATCATTCGGGAACCCACGACTATAAACACATTGCCTGAATAGCGGCGGAGACATGTTATCCATGTACTTGTTTTTGAATATTTACACTGAACATCCCACTATATACTCTCCAAACCGCTCCCCCTCCCTACCCCTCCATCTCAACCCATCCCCACCCCAACCTACAGGCCCCCTACAAACACTGCGAGTACCACGCATTACTAACCGTGCACGTACTCCCCGCCGCACAAACAGTCGCCCCCGTCCACCCATTCCCACCACACTGCCCATACTTCGCCGCCGTCGCCACATTCGTCACCGTCGCCGGCGCCGACGTCGTCGCCGCAGCCGACGAGGCAACCGTGCTCGATGCCACAGCAGCACTAGACGACGCAGCACTGGACACGGCGGCGCTGCTGCTAGACGGGTTCGTGACGGCGCCGCCGGGGCCAGCGACGGACGTCGTCAGCTCGCCGGACTCGATGTACACGCCGCTGAAGTAGAAGTCCTCGTTGCTGTCTGCGTAGCCGTCGCGGGGGAGCTCGAGCACGCCCAGGTGCCAGTCGGCGCCGTTGGAGGAGGTGGAGCCGGAGACGGCGGCGTGGGTGAGGGTTAGGTCGGCGGAGCCGGTGGAGTGCCAGAAGGCGATTGTGTTGGCGGTGAAGTCCTGGGTGGGGGTGTTAGCGGGTGCGGTGGGCAAGGTGAGGGGGGGAGGGTGGGGAGGGGGGGGGTTACAATCTCATAGGCAACGTTGTGCCAGACGTCAGCCTCCCAGGTAACGTCCCACTGGGAAGTTCCTCCAACCTCCCATCTGAGCGCTGGGTCACTGGTGCCAGACGCGCCGCTGATCCAGCCCGACTTGAGCTCGGTGAAGTGGCTCTCGAAGAAGCAGATCTGGTGCTCGCGGTTCAGGCTCGGGGCGTTGGTGGCGCTGCGCTTGATGCTGAAATGGTAGTAGACCTTGCCGCTGTTGATGGCCGCGGTGGTCTGGGGGATCAGCTCGGTGCGGCGCATGGTCTGGCCGTTCCAGTAGGCGGAGCTGGTGAGGCTGATCTTGGCGCCTTGCGTGGAGCCGCTGTCGGCGGGGTTCTTGTAGCTGGGGTCTAGGTTGACGTATTCGGTGACGGCGCCGGATCCGTGCTGGTGGGTGTGAGAGGTGGTATGGGATGCGAGAAGATGGGGGGGCTTACGATGTAGTACTGGTATGGTCCGACTTGGTTAGACCAGGACCATTTGTCCAGATCAGCGCTGGACGTGAAGTCGTTCATGCGACCATCCCAGAGGATGGTGCCTGCCAAAGCAGACCCGACGGACGCGAGGAGCGAAAGAGCCTTGAGCATCTTGACGAATAACAGAGAGCAATAGATGAGAAGACAGACACGAGAATGGGAACGAGTATATTCAGTTCTTGCAGCGCACAAGAAGGAGAAACAGAAAAGAAAACGGCCAAGAGGGACGCGGGCTGGACTTTAAACAAACCAAGCACTGGACCAAGACGGGAATGAGATGATCACTTCCCTACCGTATGCCAATCTATTTAGACAACAGGGCAATGACCCCGGATCTGGCCTGATTGAATCAGATGATGGTGATCCGTTTCGCGGGCGGCAATTTGAGCCGGCCGTCTCATATATAAACATGGTGCCTTAATGGCGGCACATAAAGATTCGGGGCCCTCATGATCTGGAATACTATGGGGGGATTGGGGCATAACACTATAATCTATATACCGTTGTTAGCAGAGGGGCAGCGGGTATATGACTGGGGAGTGTCACCAGCGCTACTGCACCATATAAAGTGGTAAAGACGGTATGGGCGGCAACGAGTGGACGTCAGGTGCGGAGAAAGCTGTTCCGGAAGTTAAGGCTACTTTTGATGCCGGGATAGATGATTGTCCAAGACCCTTCTACCCCTTCCATCCCTTCTATTTCCCCCTCCAAGAAGGTACATGGTAAGCGAGAACGTGGAGGTTCTTCCCGCGGGCCGGCACTTGGGGATTTTAGCCTGGAAACGCCCAGGGAAGCCACTCCCGATACTCCTGCCGCCATTCTCAAAGGTCACGACGTCACGTCACTTACTCTACAGTTACAAAACGATCGGGGACAACAAAAACGGGTATGAAGTATATGACATCGCGGGTATTTCGACGCGTCATGTCCTCCGGGAATGGCAAGCCCATATTCTTCGGCCCATTCGAGGTCACAGACCAGGTACATTTTGCACTTCAACCTTCCCCTGTCACGTGAGAGAGATATATATACCACCCCACCTCCTTGTCTAGCTCCTACACAAGATATAGGGGCAAAATACACCTAAAACCAAGAGTCCACAGCTAACCAACCCCCCAGGTCTTCTACACAACCCCCCTCTCCTTCGCCCTCGTGAACATCAAGCCCCTCCTCCCCGGCCACGTCCTCGTCTCCCCCCACCGTCCCGTCCCGCGCCTCACCGACCTCACCCCCCCCGAACTAAGCGATCTCTTCCTCACCGTGCAGCGGGTCCAGCGCATGATCGCGCTGACGCACTTCCCTGCCCCCGGCGCGCCAGAGGGTGGCGGGTTCAACCTCGCGATCCAGGACGGCGAGGAGGCGGGCCAGAGCGTGCCGCATGTGCATTGCCATGTTATCCCGAGGTTGAGGGGGGATGGGAAGGGGGATGGGATTTATGATGAGATGGCGGGGGAGGGGGGGAATTTGGGGGGGCATTTGTGGGATAGGGAGGTGGGGGGGAGGCCGGTGCCCGGGGGGAGGTTTCCGAGGATTGAGGATGCGATGAGGGAGGCGAGGAGTACGGAGGAGATGAGGGTTGAGGCGGCGGAGTTTAGGGAGAGGATGAGGGAGTTGGATGAGAGTGAAGTGGATGCTTGATGGTTGTACGAGTTGGGGTTGGGTTGGGTTGTGACGATCATTGTACAGTATATCAAGGTTGACGGGTGAGGTGGAATGGCATATGCATAATCATCCTTGAGGGTAATAATAACACAGTCTGTGGGGCTGCTTGGCTCACTACCATACACATCAACTCATCCATCCCCCATCTCCGGTCCTAGGGCATGATATCTGAAAACATAAAACGCCTTTCCACGAATGCTAGCCATGATACTCCATCGCCAAAATGACAGTCGCTCCCAGCGATGCAACCTATTCCTTGTCTGCTGCCACTGACTTTCGCTTTTTCTTCTTCTCTTTCGGCTTCTCCGATTCCTCCTCTCCTTCAACCTTCGACTTCTTCTTCTTTTTTGGCTTCTCCTCCTCTTCCTCATCCTCAGCAGCCTTCTTCTTCTTCTTCTTCTCCTTCGGCTTCTCTGATTCCTCCTCTCCCTCAGCCTTCCTCTTCCTCTTCTTCTCCTTCTTATCACCATCCTCTTCCGGCGCCTCGAATTCCTTCTCCCTCTTCGCCAGCTTCTCCACCTTCTTCTCCTTCTGCCTCTCCAAGCGGTCCTCCTGCACCGCCCTCTCCTTGGCCGACTTATTAAGGAAATACTCTCCACTCTCGATCTGCAAATCGACCTTGCTCTTCTCCTGCGGTGGCGGGAACGGCGTCCTGATCTTCTTGGACTTATCCGTAACCTTCATCGGCACGCGTCTCTTGCTCAAGTTGCGCTTCTTGAAATGCGGCAGGAAGCGGTCCCAGCTCTCGCCCGCCAGTTCTGGGTCCTTTGCTAACTCACGCTTGATCATGAGCTCTTTGATGTGGTAGATGGGGTGGATATTCGACATGCAGTCTTCGATGATACGGCGCAGCTCCTTTAGGCCCTTGTATGGGCCCATGGCCGAGACTGTGTTTCCTTGGACGAGGATGTAGCACTCTGTGAGAAGCTCCAGCGCTTTGAGGGTGGAGCCATTGGGGCCGAGGATACGCTGGCGACGCTTCACGAAGCGCTCTTTGTTGCGAACCAGGTTGCGGATCTTGATAATGTCGGATGCGACACCATCTTCGAGGATCTTCACTGCTTGCGGTGCGGGCACTGAACGAGCCAGGAGCTTGATGAGGTCGCGCGCGTTGAGGATGGAGGCGGGGTCGTAGGTCTTTCGGGTGGTCTTGACGGTCATGGAACCTTCAACGAGATCTAGGGTGCAGGCGATGCCGAACTTCTCGAGACTCCTTGTGATGAGGGGCCATGCCTCGCGCAGGTAGACTTCTCTGTATTTTGGGAAGAGAGTGGCGAAGGTCGACTCTTCTGTGAATGTGCCCGCCTTGTTATCTTCCGGCTTGAATGCCTCAATCTGCGTTATGGTTAGCAAAGCACAGATGGTGGCGGGGTGTATTGCTGTAGTTGGAACGGAACAAGGAATTAAATAATGTGATAGAACTAACCTTCCATTTGTCAATGTCATCCGTGTCCCATGGCTTCTCTTTCTTGTGAGTGGAAGGCATCTTGGGCGATTTGATTCTGGCGTGAACAATGTTGCGCAGACGAGGCTGGCAGAAGTTTGAGTATGAAGAATTTCCAGATGCATAAATTGCGCAGAATACTACCGTAGTTATCGGGGAGATATAAATTTACGGGATACCACAAATACCAAAGGCGCAAACTAGTATTATTTGACTAGTACAGCTCAGATATCCTGTAGTAAACACTATAATTGTATTTTTGCGATAATTAATATTGATAGTGGTGATAAATGAGCGAAGTTAGATTCTAAAGTTTGACAATATCTATATTTGCAACATAGCGTAGATAGAATTCCCCACCAGCCAAATGCTCTCTGGTCTGACCTCTTTCCTCCCCTGGCGAAAATAAAAGTGGACGGGGCGGGCTAATGATTGGGATTTGATACTAAACCACAGAGCTAAAAACTGCTCTATATCTTCGACAGCTCAAAACTTCACATCGTCGCGGGCCATATTGTAGCTATTTTTTGTAATGTAACGGCGTCAGGGGCAAGAAAGAAAAGAATAAATGTCATGTGACTAGATTCTTATGCGGGCTTTAAGGTTTGGGAGCGGGAACTAATGCCAATTCGGGCCTCCGGGGACCCGGGACTGAGGTTCCCATCGCCTGAATCGACATGGTCCTGGCTCTAAACTTAGTACCAAGTGTCCAAGAAGGAAATGAGCGTATGAAGTCTCGGCCGCGAGGTATATTTTTGCGATTCTGCAGATATCGAGACGGCGCGGGTAGCTGAGACATATGATGTGTTTGTTTTTTTGGCACGGGAAGCCCCTTTTATTGCTAAACCTGAACGCGCTCGGTGTGCGCAGGAAAGAGAAGGGAAATTGTGTTGGGTGATTCTGGTACAATAGCCATACAGTTCTAGCAATACAATGCTCTCTGTCGTCGCACCAGGACAGTCTTAAACTGTATAGATATATATCATTGACTCGTAATATACCTGTAGACGCCATACTCCCTATTTGAGTCGCTAACTCTGCTCTTAAGACCGCGTTTGACCACCCGAGCGCTTTACGCGCCCGGCGCGTACGTGAGCTCTCCGACAGCTTGGTAGCGAAGGCAAACCTAGCTCCATCCGGGTAGAGGTGTGTGATGTGTTTAAGGTATCTCAGGAGGGTGTAATAGTACTGTATTCTTCTCCTCATTCTATCGTAAACTTCGTGCTATCGTCCACCTCAATGCTGTCCGGAATATGACAATTCTGCTTCGCGAGGGCGTCATCATAGCCGGCGACGACTGTGATGTAGCCTCACATACGACGACTTTGCGCTGATAGGGGTAGAACATGCCTTGGCGATGTACGATGTGCGGTTTATACCTACGTCCAATCGCTGCTGGGCTTTTCTACTTTCCTGGCGCGCACTTGTGAAGGAAGAGGCACTCTTCGTGGCGTTCTCATCGACTTGGTTCTCATAAACATCACCGTTGCCTTCGCCTGTGCGCCGTCAGATAGCAGATTTGCCCAACCATGCTGAGAGAGAGGCACCCTACCAATTATCCATCCGCAATGGCCTTCACAGGCGGATTGGAGGAACAAACTGACCGACGACGCCAGAGCTCCTTCGCTGAGAGTAGGAAGTCAATCGTGGGGACAGCTTTGGTACTCTGTACCCTCACTGAGTTCAAGGTTTCAACGTCATCATGGGCTTCACGGCACCCGGTAGACCGGGCATCTCTGTTATTATCCTGTGGGGTGGCGAGGATGAGCCTCGCAAGTAAGAAGGAACCAAGATCAATACTCCGAAGGCAACGATGAGCATTCACTGAACGCGCCTGCCTACTCTCCAATGGGCTCGGTGTAACAGATCCAATGCACAAGCGGCAGTCATTTCCTACCAACCCAATCGAAACTGGTATGTAGGCTCTAGGTTGTAACACCAGTATATATTTACTAATATTACCAAGCGCTCCTTCCCCAAACAACGATATCCAAAGCGTCCCGCTTATGGCCATCCCCACTCGACAATAACTCGCAAACATACGTCAATGTGTGTATTGCGGTATTCGGCAGGAGACGCGTTGTACCGCCATACATCTCTGGTCGATGCCAAAGCTATCTGGACTGAGGCGCTTTTCGGCCGATGCAAACATATCTTGCAGGCATTGTCAGCTATATACTACGGAAACGGGCATAGTACTTACAGTGGAAAATACGCCTGTGAACCCCCACTGGGTTAGAAATGCTACCGGCTGTTGGTCATGCCACTTACCTTGAATGCTGGGTGATCTGCTTCATTTCGGGCATGGGCTATCAGAAGCTGAACATCATTCGGTGCCATTCCGAGCCTCTCAGCTGTCGAGGTTATGTTAACGGCAGATTCTGTCAAGCGACGATTCCAGCAGAGTGGCATACTTAACGGGTATATTGCTAGAGACGAGAGAAAGCTCTGAACATTGTCTCTATTTTCAGCGCCGATCCTTCTTTCTCGTTCGTCTTGGTTGATAATTTCAGTCAGTGTTTGACAACTATTTGCATTGCTGGCCGAGTGTTCGACTCACCCTCAGACCATGCGCAGGTGGGTAGAGGTATCATTCTATGGTCGATATCCACGAACCCGGCGGTCCGCATTGCATTGGCTAGGTGGAGAGGCATTCGGAGATCCTTGAGGCCTTCCATGCTTTGGAACATTCGTGTGCTCCACTGTCGAAGACCATGTTCTGCCATATAATCAACATCTCAGCCAGATTATCTCGAGACGCCAACATACCATCGGTCAACGTGCCGTTGTACGACTGAACCTGGTAATAGACTTCGACCATTTGACACCAGCCACCTGTTGAGTGCACAAATCAACAACTGCCAATCTAGCTTTCGAAGAGTTCGTTTCGCACCTGGTCTTGTAACGCGGAATAGGTCTCGAAGATATGTCGTCCATCTCGCTGCGTTGATGCCACCTGTTGGATTCATCAGTTTCGCTCCTTGGATATGTCAAGATGGTTCATCATCACCTGCTACGAGCTGGGAGTGGACTATGTCGAAGGAGTTTCGAGCGAAGGTGAATCTGGAATTATAGTCAGGTTATAGTCTCGATCAAGGAGTCTTGAGAGCAACTAACCTTCGATTGAGATCGTCGACCTGGATATCAAGCTCATCAGCATGTGTTGTCCATCAGTTGTGCGATCACCAAAGACAAGCCGTGGGCGTCGTTGTCCCAATTGCCCGATCTTGGGTCGTGGGATTGTAACCAGCGGTGTGATGGCAAGGCTCAGCCTGCGAAATTGGAATATCAAGGGCAGGCAGCGACCGAGAGACGCTGAAAAGAGGGGTACTATTTTATGTGTTGAAACATACCTGGAGATGGAGATTGACAGGTATTTCATCTGGCTGCATGTGGCTGCTTATGTCGACACCATAGACCTAAAATGGTTGGAGGAAAGTCAGCTCGTTGTTCGTCCAAACATGGTTATGGTCGTCATATTTGCATTGCTCCTCGTCGCTTCTTGTCGCTTTGCACAGAGGACCATACGCTATGTCCGGTTCAGGAGTATCGCTGTTGCAGGATGAACGTCTACAGACCTCACAGCGCGGATACTGCTCAGCTACGTCGACAGCCCATGATGCAGATCCATGTCCACAGTCGAGAATTCTTCTTGGGTTATTGACGGGTGGAAATACGAGTCGTTCGTCGAAGACGATGGAAAGAAGCCTGTGCTGGCGGTTCAAGCGCTCAATCTCGTCCTACCACCAGTTAGCGACAATCTTAGGGTATCAAGAGGCCCCTGCTGGAAGCATGTCAATTATCACCTCGTCAATAGGCGAGAAAGATATTGAATTCTCTACGGAATGCTGCTGGAACTCCCTGTTATGGTATGTGACTGTTTCCAGATAGCGGGGGTCAACTTCGGTGGTGCCTTCATCATGATCTCGAGAACTTGTCCGACGTCAACTCCGCACATCTTGATGCAGATGGACTTAAATTGGTGGCTTACCTCGACGACATCTTCGGGGGAGTGCTATGCTTCCGACAGTTTGCTAGATTCTGGCTGATTTGCTGGGACGATGGCTTGTACCCTTCTAAACCTTGGGTGTTGCTGATGTGTTGGAATTCTCCTGCCAGCCCTCATAGGCAGCCCAACTACTGTACACCAACCCGGACTAATTATCACACTGTTGGAATTATTATTGAACCGTTGGAAAGGCTGGCATGGTTGCTGATGAGCGACATGCCCAGCCCAATAGAATTGCTTACAAAAGGCTAAGGTATGCGGAGATATACCGACAACGGACTCTGGCTAATCATACAGGCAGTGGTAGAGGGTTCAACTTGGTGTTAATCAGTTGCCGCTAAGGTTACACGGCGTCTCTCAACTGGATATCACGACTCCCGGGATCTTGGTGTATTTCTCCTACAGGAATTTTGGAACTACAGTACGTCGAAGTGGGCCGGTTGGCTGAAGCGAATGGAATATAGGATAGTCTGTTTTGGACCGTCTGGGGGGCCAGAAACACACTCGACAGCCACGTTGGACAAGACGATGGCGCGCCGTTAAGTAATCTGGTCCTGGGCCGAGAGTTAGTTAGGGGCAGACAAGCCGTGTGAGCGTGGCGGGCTCTCCATAGGGCGAAAAATTCGCTCCGTTTCCAAAGGAAGCAGCCTTCACCCGTTACTAGCCTCGTACTTTACTGTACCACTTGCCTTGGCTGACCCGGCATCCCGCCGTCTTAAACATCAAGGGAAAATCTACGCTTGCATGGTTGTGCTACCCAGGCAAGCGCCCTGTGTGAAATATTTGATACCGGTAATTCGGTACAGCACACCAAGTCGACCCGCCAAATCATGTCTGACTCGATTACCTTGCCTTACGTAGTAAGCGATGGTTGGTTGCATCATTCTATGGCTGTATTCGGGTTGGGTACTGGCAGTACCGATCAAAACAAGGCGAGTGTTCGCCTGCATGAGTTCCCCTCTCCTTCCAATTTCTTTGGCCCCTGAGAAGATATACAGGGTCTTAATGATGTCATTACGATGAGCGTCCGATGCAGTCTAGTTGAAGAGATAAAACCAGTCGTTCTTGGTCTCGGAAAGGTATAGGTGGCCCGCGAATAGCATAGGCTGTGTCCAGGCTTCCGAGTACAGCACGAGGATGCCCGGGGCTGAGCTACTTATACTCTAGTGTGGTCCTGAAAATCCTGCGGCCTGACTTTCAAACGATAACCCACAAGGGCCGTGTTACCACTATTGCGGGACTGCATAGGGTTACGGGAGCATACTCCGATGGGACGGACGTGTGAGAGTTGCTTGTAGAAGCACCCTTACTATCCATCTGAGGCCTTGTTGCAGTTGCTTCCCCTCGATACCCCTCATATCTGCATCCTATATACCCCGAGGATGGAGTACTGGGCCTACTTTTTGGTAATATTATGCCTGGTGTACTTATTGAAATCACGATGCATCGAAGCGGAGCATGGCAAGCACATGATCAGTTCAGTGGTTGCCCCAATATGGAAAGTTCTCTTGCGCTTTTGAATTAGTAAAAGTGGGTAATTACAATGAAAAGGCGGTGTCTCAAGAATAGAAATACTAAAATAAGAGCGAGAAATTAAAAGACTCAACCCGTCAGCCTTTTTTCAGAGGCTTGTGTAGATTTGGCTAGAGACGGGCCATATATGCAGTCTCCAGGGGCAAAAGCTCCAAATTTGATATTACACACCCTAGAAGAGTGAAGTACCGCATTTACCGCATCTACTCCCTGAACAACGTGGAACTTCGGACGGGAAGCGAGTTAATGGAAACCTTAAACGTCCCCCCCCCCCATGATTGCAGGGGTCCCGCAACGATTACGGCCCGCGTCTCGGACGGCGCGTCTAGCCTCCCATCCCGGGTAACGGGCCAGCAAAAAAGTTGACATCACCAGAAGCACAGCACCTCGCGATTGATCAATTGGGTCCCGAACAGCTTCACGATAACTCAACGAACACCCCCATACACCTCACCATGCTTTCCCGATCTCTATCCAGAGCAGCGCGACCATGCTGCCGCTTGTACTCCTCCAGCACCACGGGCACCGCGCCCCCAATGCTGCTCAAGATCCGGTATGCAGCTCTCCCTCCCCATCCCACCCCGTCCGTCAAGGAAGACAACCGACTAACCGCCCGCCCGCGCTGCACAGCAAGGACCTCAAGACCGCGATGCAAGACAAAGACAAGAACAAGCTCAACGTGCTCCGGGCGCTGCTCTCGCAGTCCCTCAACGCGTCCAAGACTTCGTCGCCGATCGTGACGGACATGCAGATGCTGGCGCTTGTGCGCAAGAACGCGGCGGCAAGCAAGCAGGCTGCGGCGGAGTTTGTGGAGGCGGGGCGGCAGGATCTGGCGGACAAGGAGGCGGAGCAGATGAGGGTTATGGAGGAGTATATTGGGGAGGTGAAGACGGTGGGGGAGGAGGAGATTAGGAGGGTTGTGGGGGAGGTGGTGGAGGGGTTGAAGGCGGAGGGGGGGAAGTTGCAGATGGGGGAGGTGTTGAAGAAGGTGTTTAGTAAGGAGGTGTTGGGGGAGAGGAATGTGGAGAGGGCGACTGTGGCGAGGATTGTGAAGGAGGCGTTGGCGGCGTAGGGGATGGGATGGAGGTGTTGACTTGGGGGGTTGTACGATGCAATGGGGCACTGAGGGTGGCTGGGAACAGAATATTGTAGTGCCATTGAGGCACTTATTGTAAAGTACATGTACATTTATATACATCTAATGAGACGCTACTCCTACCCGGCCACGATCACCAGATCTGCCTATTCTGGCTTGGTATGTAAACTCCACAGGTCGCTTCGTCAAGAGGAAACTTCTTGGTAGACATGGATATCATTAAACCCCTTTCCCAAACGCCGCTCAATACTTTCATGCTATTCAGAAAACAACCGATCATGCAATACCATCCTCGTCAGTTCTCAGGCCACTGAACGGCGTTCCCTGGTTTGCGGTGCTGAGTCTGGCGCAAAGGCCGAGAAGCACAACAGTCTCGGTAGCGGCGTAATGGTTGAGGCTGTCGAGCAGTATCTGAAGATGCCTGCTGAAGTTGTATTCATATTTGTGAAGCGTCTCGTTGATTTTCTCGAGTCTCGCGGCCTCGCTGACCTTTCCGGCGTTGGATGAGGTCGAGTCGGAGTGTCGCGCGCTTCGCTCGTCCTGGAAGCGTTGCC
The DNA here is from genome assembly GCA_001662575.1 of Pseudogymnoascus sp. 23342-1-I1. Lineage (NCBI taxonomy): Eukaryota > Fungi > Ascomycota > Leotiomycetes > Thelebolales > Thelebolaceae > Pseudogymnoascus > Pseudogymnoascus sp. 23342-1-I1. The sequence goes on from KV455063.1 coordinate 17,047, forward strand.
ATTGCTTCTTGCTCATGTTATTAGGCTTGTTGGGACCGTTCAAGTCCGTATCTGTCTTCTCCAATTCCCTTGAAAGCCACGCCGTATAGCTGGCGAACATGGAGCAAGTTTGCATTAGCTTGGAGTGCACCTATCGATGGTCAGTATGTGATATGAACAACATTTAATAAAGCGGTTACGCACCCTTAATAGCCGGCTATTGGTGAGCATACACTCCTTCAGGCAAGTATCAAGAAAATCGACGTGATCCTGCATCAGCTCATCAACAGTGCGGCTCGCCGACTCGGAGCCATCCTTGTTCTCGTCCTTGGTTTTCAGTCGCGCCATGAGAGCCTGCCAATTCGGCTCAATAACCTCAGCAGTGCAGAAGTACAACAGCTGCTGCACAAACACAAGCATGCGGGCTCGTAAAGTCCAAGCCCTTCGTTTCCACATTTCGATAGGCCTGTGCGAGCTCTTGTGAGTCCACACCGTTGCTCGGTTGTGCGTCTGCCAGCTCGAAACGAGCTGCTGCTCTAGATAGCGAAGCGAAAGCAGGTATCGGAAGAGTGCCTGGTATCTCCATACTGTCTTGCGACTGATAACCAGAGATACAGGGAAGGGAACCGAGTAGTCTAGTTGAAGAGATGTGTAGCCAATAGCTGACTTTTCTGTCTCTGCGGTCGTCTGCGCCGGGGCCTGGAATTTCTCGCCTTCTTCTATACCAGAGATATTGACAACCCTTGTCAACGAGTTTGTCAAGCTTATGTCGTTCATCTCAACCTTGACATCCTCCTTGAACGGATCAAGGGCAGCAACACTACCAGGCTGACGTAGAACGAGATCCAACAGCGACTGTAGCTTGCTTGTATTGACAGCTTTGACCGGCTTTCGAAGCTCAGATGTTCCCAATTCAAGGAAGTACGAGAAGAAATCTGACTGGTCCAAGAAAAAGTAATGCTTCAGCGACCTCAGGCGGGCAGGGAGCGCATGAGTTGTGAGTAAGAGCCTCAGAAGCGACTCGTTCGCGTGTGCGTATGCACTGTTGACGTTATCTAGGAATCGATTGTCGTCGAATGACCTTGGAACGTCCTTGACGGCCTTGCTGACATCCACTCCACCACACTCTCTGACAACATTGAGATACTTTCCAGCCAAGAGGACCTTGTCCTTGACAGCCTCCAGTTGTGGAGGCACATCTTGCTCTCGAACCGTATATCGCCGTTCCCAGTACTCGTCCGTATAGTCCTGTTCCAGCCTTTCACGCTTGATACTCTTCTGTTCCTTAACCAAGAACTCCGCATGCGGGTCTTTTATGCTTCCATGATGGAGCCATTCGTTCAGCATCATCATATACGGCTTGCTTGCATCTCGTAGCAAACCAGTAAGCAGCGTTCGCGCCGCCGGATCTCCTGACATAGTTTCGAGCCTCCTTGTGATCAACCCCAACACATTCCCGCCTTTGCAGATCTTCTTCCCAGGTATGCTACCCGGCCCAAGATCACCGCCCTCCCGTAGGGTCTCCAAAATATTCTCTATATCGTCGAAATCACCTTCCGAGTCTTCCAAGTCCTCTTCTAATAACGAGTTCCGCTTTAATATCTCATGTGCCAACGAATAAACCTGGAACATCATATGGCTCGTAGGAAGCGTGTGGAGATTGAGCACATGCAAAGTGAACGATGGGTTTGTGAGGAACTGCGTCTCCAGCTGAGCGATCAGAACGAGGTAATCCTGTAAAAGCTTCCGTATCGCCGCGCAAAGAGCATGGTTCACAGCCCCAAACTCCTCCCGGCTCTGAACTTCGACAAATGCTTCCACGGCCATATAATGAGTCGCCATCTTCAGCATAGTCGTCGTAAGGTCCCGCAGACTCGGATCCAAGCCTGGGTGTATTTTGAATGTAGGGCCAGCAAGCCGTTCCTTCTCGGCGCTGGGATTGTATGACGGCGCAAATCGTATGTACTGTCCCTCGTAACCCATAAAAACGAACAGCAGGTCCTCCAGGATAGACGACTCTTGCGCATCAAGCGACAGCTCCTGTAGAGGTCTGGGTTGTAATGATTGCGGGGCCTGGGAAGCCAAGGGAGGGATCGAGATCCGCGCAGCTAATGGCGCACTCGTGTGGGGTATCAGAACTGCTTGAGGGTCCCATGGAAGCTGCTGCGGCTCAGGCTTGCTCGGTATCGGTTTAACATCCGGTGTAGCATATCTCGTGCGTTCGGTCGGTCTCGCCCTGCTCGTCGGCAGCGCGGGGGGCGCTTGTCGTCGCTCCGGGCTTCGAGGCCGTGAAGAGAGTGTCTCGCGAGTTGTTACCTGGTGGCGTTCTGTTCGCCTCTCCTCGACTGTCCTGCTGGAGCGCTGAGAGTGCGAGCCCGATGGCATGCGCCTGTGCGAAGAGACTCCGGGCGCATTTTGTGGCGACTGTGATTGCCGTCCATCTCTGTCGGTTTTGCTGCCTCCTCCCAATGTTGAAACCAACCGGGCTTTCGAACTCATAACATTGTCACCGCTGGTGGTCCTCCTGTCGCTAATTGTCGCAGCCCTTGGGTTCGAGGATGAAGACATTATACGACTTTTCAGCTATCATGGGAGTCGTTAAAAAGGGTTGGTTCCCATGGAGAAAATGGCTCAGCCTTGTCATTTCTCTCTCCTCCGGACGATTTGGTGACGCGTGGGGTAGCGACCAGAACAACGCGCCTCGCGGGTTCGCTAAACCTGGGCTGCATGTCTCGCTCTACCTAGCTCACCCATTAGCTCCATCCGACCACAGCTTCGTGGACCAGTGCCTGCCTTGCCATCAACCCAGGACCCAAGCTCGATTTCCAACAAACCTCACTACTCCATTTCTCTGCGATACCCAGGCAAACAGAACCTGCACACCTCGATAACGTCCGTCTCAAGCTACGGTTCACACTTACAACGCCTCAGCTCTCTTCTGGTAGGAGTCCAGATAGCAAGCAATCATGTTTATCGCACGTTCAGAATATGGTGAGTAGCCACCCAGGTGGACCTTCATTGTCCAAACCCACAGCTCCAAACTAACAATCCTCACAGATCGCGGGATCAAGTAAGCCCCTCCTCCCTCTCCCAACTACCCTTCTCCCCCCCCGCCGACTCCCCCTCCACAGCCACCCATTCTAACCACCTCGTCCCCAGCACCTTCTCCCCCGAAGGCCGCCTCTTCCAAGTCGAATACTCCCTCGAAGCAATCAAGCTCGGCAGCACCGCCATCGGCGTCGCCACCGGCGGCGGCGTCGTCCTCGGCGTCGAAAAGCGCGTGACCTCCACCCTCCTCGAGACCTCCTCCGTCGAAAAGATCGTCGAGATCGACCGCCACATCGGGTGCGCCATGTCCGGCCTCCAAGCCGACGCGCGCAGCATGGTCGAGCACGCGCGCGTCGAGTCGCAGAACCACGCTTTCAACTACAACGAGCCGCTGCGGGTGGAGAGCTGCACGCAGGCGATTTGCGATTTGGCGCTGAGGTTTGGAGAGGGCGCGGATGGGGAGGAGAGTATTATGAGTCGGCCGTTTGGGGTGGCGTTGCTGATTGCGGGGTTTGATGAGGATGGGCCGCAGCTGTATCATGCGGAGCCCAGTGGGACGTTTTATAGGTATGATGCTAAGGCTATTGGGTCGGGGTCGGAGGGCGCGCAGGCGGAGTTGCAGAATGAGTTCCACAAGGTAGGTGTTCTGATGATGATGATGAGACGGGAGATGGGGATGGTTTGCTAATACGGTTGTGTGTAGTCTCTGACGGTCGAGGAGGCCGAGACGTTGGTCCTGAAGACGTTGAAGCAGGTTATGGAGGAGAAACTCGATTCCAAGAACGTCCAGTTGGCGAGCGTTACAAAGGAGAGGGGATTCCGGATTTACACGGATGAGGAGATGGCGGCGGTCGTGGAGAGATTACCAGCGAACTAGACTAAGCTATGTATTATGATAGAGATTGGAGTTCCTGAGGCAAAATCACTGGCATCTGAAAATGTTGTGTTGATTGAGAAGCGTGAGGTCATAATTTTAGAATGCACACCAAGTTACCGCCCTGTAGATGCGATGGAACCCGAAAACACCGCAATGGCCCCTTGCCGCCTTTATCCATACTCCCAAGCCATGCATCTCCCAAGCCATGCATCTCCCAAGCCATGCATTCAACCATCTTCCTCATCATCGCTATCTAGTTCCAGCTCCCCAAAGTGGCTCGTAACCCCAAGTATCCCAACAGCAAACTGGACCCTCCCCACCTTTTCAGTGCTCTGAGGATGGACATGTTGCTCTTCTCCAGCAGTTATCCTCATCCGGTTTAATCTCTCGCCTGCTCGGGTCCACACTCTGTCCACAGGGGCTTCCTCCGTGTATTTAGTATAAGGCGCCCCTCTACCCATTGCCGCGGCTTTTGTCCAGGATGTCTCGCAGCCTTGGGCGATGTGGCTGGCGGTCTCAAATCCGGTGAGACGCTCAATGTCCAGCATTCGCTGAACAATCCAGGTTCGCTGAGCTTGATCTTGTATCTGCGTATATATTAGCAGACTGTGTGAGGGGTTCAAAATAGGAAAGCTACGCACCTGGACTCCAGCAACGAAGAGGGCAAAACTAGAATCGTTGAGGGCGGCACCGGTTCCAATGTTGATTCGCGTCGCCGTCGACGTATCGGCCGTTATACCAGCCGATATCCGACCAATCATATTCGCAAACAGTCCTGTTTGCTGGGCACCAATCCCAGCTGCCATCATGGCTGATGGGGGCATTGAAGGATGCGATCTGTGGCAGACAATGAGGCCCATATAGTACGTGAGCCACATCAAAGCGATGCCGTAAGTACGATACTGAATTGCAGGCCCGAAAGGCGAAGGGATTTCTTGGGCATACCCAGGTCCGAGGGGCGCAAAATCCGGTCCTAGATGCTGTTCGAACATGCCGAACACGCTTCGTATGCCGTGCCACTCCTCCTCGGCCTGAGCAGTCTGCTCGCTGAGGCGTTCGTCGCCATCATCGCTATTTGGCGGTGGTGAGTCTTCACTTGTTGGGCTAAATCCTCTTGGTAATGAAGCTTTGCGAATCCCCGGTAGCATACCGGCGAATGATGGCATCGGCGGCATAGACATTCCCGGCCCGCCTGGAGGTTGTGGCATTCCTGGTCCACCTTGAGGTCCCCGATTGGGAGGCATTCCTGGTCCGCCTTGAGGATGCTGATTAGGTGGCATCCCCGGCATAGGCACTCCTCGCCCCCCTTGAGGCTGCTGATTAGGAGGCATTGGTGGCCCTGAACTTGGGCCCCCAGGTGCGCCCGGAGGCGGTCCCCATTGCCCTCTGTTAAGCGCCATTGCTCTCTTCTTGCGCCTCACGTCTTTGGCGGCAAAGCAACACAATCTACCCAGCAGGAGCACCAAATGGTCGAATGTACCGTATCTGGAAAGGTCAGTAAATAAGCAAATATATGAGGAGTAGACTATCATACATAGCTTCACGGCGGCCTAGGGGTGCTCGGGGAGGGCAGTGACTCCATCTCTCGTAGTTTAAACTAAACAATCAGTATGTGCATTATCGCGGAAGTTGGAAACTTACAATAATCTGTTTTGGCTGAGAATGCTCTGAAAGACGTCTTGCTTGGCATACCACCAGAAAAGATCTTGTTGGGTATTAAATAAATCCAGTTCGCGTTCCGTATACTTTTTATTCCCGTTATACGGTCCATCGGGGTCCTCAATGATCTCTCCGTATTCGGCATATCTGATCTGTTTTCCCATGATGATTCCCACGAGGTTTTCGTCAACTTCATCGCTCATAGATAGTCTCGAATCTCCCATGCTATCATTGCCATATACGACCGGGGTATTAGAAAACATATGGTCGCTGTAATCTAGATTTTGAGGCGGAAATTTTGCCTGATATGCCTTCTTGGACTTTATATATCGGGTTATTCCAGAAAAATCAATCTGTTTGACCAGCTGATGTGCTCCAAGTAGATGGTCGCACCATTTACTGTGGTCTGCAGAGATAACTTCGTAAAATCCAAGAAGCAGTGTGGTGGCTAAAGTCGCCAGCTGTTTGCGCCTTGTGGAGGAACCAACATTCTTTGCTAGCTTCCTAATCGCAAGATGGTAATGCCTTAGCGATACAGTGATTGGACTGTTTTCTAATTTTGCGATGTGAAGACTTGACATTGCCAGCATCGCATGGCAGAGGGCATGGTTCCGAAGTGCAATAGTAGGCATGGTGTCTGTAACGGGTTAGGATTGGGTCTCTTCATGAAAAGTTAATGACTTACAAGACCAGATATGCTGCTGAGATTTCGGCACTGGATTCCCTCCAAACACAATAGATGGATTCGCAGGGTGGCGTTCAAACATGGACAAACTAGGTGCAATGACATTGATAAAATGGCAAAATATACCCGCTGCAATAGGATTGCTCAAGGGTGAATCCCGAGCCGAAGGATGATAGCTAGCAAGCATATTTGGGCCGTAGTTTTCTATCACAGAGTGATATGTTCGAATCCGTGTATCTTCTCGAGTTTGCGCCGCTTGAATAGCCATAACAGTTGCTAGCTCGTTGTCCCTTCTGAGCCTCTGAATCTCTCGCGACCTTGGGTCAAAATGAGCTCCATCATTCAGCTGATCCTCGTCGTCATCAGAAACGTCGAAGGGGTCACTATCGTCGTCATCTTCGTCCTCCTCATCTGTTCTATGTATTGGATTTCTCATGTCATAGAATTCGTTGGTGACTGGCTCGTATGGCAGCGACGACAAGATAGGGTGGGCTGGTTGGCTCCACGAGTCTTGGCGGGTCGGGTTTTGGTACTCTTGCTGGTATTCTTGCTGATAACCTTGTGCGTGGTTGTCCACATGTCCCCCCTGAGGCCCGGGCAAACGGTTATTTAGGTCAGCGCTTCCGATGCTTGAATCGCGAGCCTGTTGCATTGGTGTGTCGTCCAAATAGGAATCATGTGCCGTGTAGGCTTGAGCTTGGTACGTCCCCTCGTAGGTAGGTTCATGATGATATTGATGTGGCTGTGGGGGTGTGATATATTGGGTATCCAGTGAATGGGGGGCCGGCGCGCTCTCCACGGGATTGTCCCATTGCGCAGGTGCTTGTCTTTCTGACCCTCCATGGCTGAGGTCCGATTCACGTCTCAATGGATTGGGTATGCTCTGCTGCGGTTGGAAAGTGGCAGGATCATTGTGAACAAAGCCCTGGAAGACGGCCGTAGGTAAGGATTGTCTGCTAGAGCTTGATTGTGAAGCATCTCGAGACCGGGGCGGGACGTTGTGCTGTGACGCTCCTGCTGGAGCCTTCGATTGTGCGGGTCGGCCATGAGCGCCGAGTGAGCCCTGCTGTCGTACGGGCCTCGCAACGAATCCGGAATGGGTGGCAATGCTGCTGGTCGGGCCTCGGTAGGTGTTTAATGGATCCTTGAAGATAACACGTTGGTTATACCCCTCGCATTGGCGCTTCGACTTGATGCAATTGCCGCAGGTTGGGCGCTCCTCGCCGCATTTTATTCGCCGGCGCCGGCAAGCTAGAAGATAGTCAGCTCGGTGGTCATATATGGAGCCGCTGAGGGCACGGTGAGGATGTGAAACTCACTCAAACAACCCGTCTTCGTGCGCCTTCGGGACGATCGTGCATTGGCCGCGCCCCTCGTCGTTGAGGCCTCAGTGGGGGCGCCTACAAGCGTCTCGTTGTCACGGGTAGTCCCCTGGTGTAGCCCGGCGGCAGGACCGGTGTCATCCATAGCTTCGGCGGGTTTGGACCCCTACGGGGCAATCACAGCAGGCGCATGGTAGGAAGGAATCAACGATGTTTTTTGTTGGTCAACCAGGTGTGCGGATGGGAGGGATAAATAGGAAGGAAGAGGAAGGCACTATGGGGGCAGATGATGGGGTTATGAAGGGCATGGGGGAGTAAGGAGGGGGGATGGTTCGGCCATCAATCAGATTTTTGAGATTTGTGTGGTTGAGTGGTTTGAGAGTGTGGTTGGAGTAGTATTGTGGTGAAACTGATATGCTATGCCGGCCGGTATTGATTGTGGCACTCTCCGGTCAATCCGTAGTAGGGCGGGGCGAGGCTATTGGGGGCTTGCGTTAGTGTGATTTCCTGTCTTAGTTCCCGCCACAGCACAGCACAGCACAGCACAGCACATCACACTAATGAGATGGGACAGGATGGGACACATGGAACGCATCGGACAGGTCAGATCGGGGGATAAATATGCCCAGATAGAGGGTATTACACGGTATATATGTGGCAAAGCACGGCGAAAGATTGATAGGTCGAGAAGGGGTGATGAAGGGATTGTGAAGGGATTGTGAAGGGATTGTACCTTTAGCAGCCAGGAGCCGGCAGATCAGTACATGCACTACTTACTACTCCCGATCGACTATTACTTACGATAGATAGGTATGGATAGTTTAGATAGGTGTAGAGTACAGCAACTTGGAAAGACACGATTGATACAGTTATACCGTATATCGTATTCCGTACTTGCAGCTAAGTTAGGGAAGGTGCTGCGGATACTGATACTGATACAGATACTGATACTGATACTGATACTCACTCACATACACCATGTCCAGTCCATCGATTCCACACACACGATATCCAAATTATATTTACTGAAATACATCAATATTTGTGTGTATATATATATAGAACCCAGTTATATACCACATACCACATCCCATCTCCCACCTCAACGGGTAGATGCACCCCCAGATGCACCTCTAGATGCGCCCGACCTATCATATCATCTCCGATATGGCGCAGCAACACCATCAGCCCTCTTTTCCCCTTCCCGTTATCCGCCATCTGCCATCGGCATCATACCAGCTGAGCAGAAAAAAAGAAAAAGACTGCTGCATAACGCCTTCGAGAAGTGTCTATTTAGTTAATCCCAGGGGGAAAGATGGAGAGGGCTACTGCAATAGATGCACATCTGCGTTGGGTCTATTTCTGGCCCTCACACAGTTCTAGACCCTCTCTGAGACCATCACCATCAATTGCATCCGCAGCAATTCGAGGAATATACCGCATCATCTGCCCATCTACCCATACTCACTGCATAAAATAGAAATATGTAGATATACGTGTTTCGAATGAGAGAATGGCGACGAGTAACCTGACTCCACGATACACAGCAGGAAAAGATAGAGGAGCTACAATGGTACAAACCCCCATCAGATCGGTTCCTCCCGAAATGTCGGCCTTAACGAGTTTAACACCACTACGGTGGTACAGCAGTACACCATGGTACTGTACAGCACAGTATGAGCCAAAAGTGTGGGGTAAACGAAGCGAGAGATTTATTTGGTCTCCGAATTTTTTATCACGGCCAAGCTGTAACCCGATAACGAAACCACCCAAAATCCACAACCACAACACGAAAATTCCCTCTTTACTCGAATCACCATGTTCGCGGTAAAAGGATGGTCGGTCCCAGCCAGCGCCCTGAAGACACAGACCCTCAAACCAGCCAAGTCGGAGCAGACGCCAACAGCAGATGAAGCTTCGAAGGAGGCAGGCCCAGCAGGCGCAGCTGGACAGAAGCGCAAGCGTGCCAGCAAGGACGAGAAAAAGGCCAATGTCAACGAGGCCAATGTAGCCGACCTCTACGCCTCGGTTATCGAGAAGGACCAGACGCCAAAAGGAAGCAAGGCACTAAAGCCCAAGAGTGAGAAGAGACAGAAGGTCACCCAAGAGGAGCCTGCAAAGGAGCCATCCACCCCCAATGCAAAGGCACCACCACCAGCCACCAAAGCCACAGATGCGAAACCCGCCGCGGCCGCCGTGGACCCAACAGCCGCCATAACCCTCTCCGAGCGAGGCCAGAAGCGCAAGAGCATGAAAGACAAGAAGCGCGAGAAGAAAGCCAAAGCCAGCGCCTCGGCCCCCGACACCAGCGCAGCCACAACAGAACCGCACACCATCTCCGCCCCCGCGCCCGCCAAAGCCCAGCCCAAGCTCACCCCCCTCCAAGCCTCAATGCGGCAGAAGCTCGTCTCCGCGCGCTTCCGCCACCTCAACCAGACGCTGTACACGACGCCCTCCGCGCACTCGCTTTCGCTCTTCTCCGACAACCCCGAGATGTTCCACGAGTACCACGAGGGCTTCCGGCGGCAGGTGGAGGTGTGGCCCGAGAACCCCGTCGATACGTATATCGAGACGGTGCGGAGGCGGGGGAAGGTGGCGGCGAATCCGAGGGGGAAGGGGGAGCATCCTGATACCGGGGCGGCGCTGGATAAGCTGCCGCTGCCGAGGACGGTGGGGACGTGCTATATTGCTGATTTGGGGTGTGGGGATGCGAAGTTGACGCAGGCGCTGGAGAAGGAGAAGAAGGCGCTGAAGGTGCAGGTGTTTAGCTATGATTTGCAGAACCCGAGTCCGTTTGTTACGAAGGCGGATATCTGCAATTTGCCGCTTGAGGATAACAGTTGTGATGTCGCCATCTTCTGCCTGGCGCTCATGGGCACGAACTGGGTTGACTTCATCGAGGAGGCGTACAGGATTTTGCATTGGAAGGGGGAGTTGTGGATTGCGGAGATCAAGAGCCGGTTTGGGAGGGTTGGGGGGACAAACAAAAAGGTTGTGGAGCATAGTGTTGGGAACAGGAAGAAGGTTGCTGCGAAGGCTAACAAGAAGGTGGAGGAGGATGCCGATAATGCGGATCTACTCGTCGAGGTGGACGGACACGATGACACCAAGGCCGAGACGGACGTCTCTGCCTTCGTGGAGGTTCTACGGAAGCGCGGGTTCGTGCTACACGGCGAGAAGGCGGTGGATCTGAGCAACAGGATGTTCGTCAAGATGACCTTTGTCAAGGCCCTCGCGCCGATGAAGGGGAAGTGCGTGCCCGTGCCCAAGGGGATGGAGAAGATGGGCCAGACGACGTGGAAGCCAAAGGGGAAACCCAAGTTCCTCGAGGAAGAGGACGTGCCGGTCTCGAGCGAGGCAGGGGTGCTGAAACCGTGTGTCTACAAACTAAGATAGTTGAACTGCCCGAGTGATTGGCCTATGATATGATATTTTCTCCAGCAAATGCATACAATGCGGCGCGCCTTTCATCCTGTGCCTGCCTTCCTGCTGAAAATGAACTGTTCCATATGATGCGGCGCTGCCGTTCCTGTGCCCGCTGAACTTAGCCGTACATGGCTCTCGCCTCGATGGACTTGAGGTCGAATATCTGGGGGGGTTAGCGTGACTTGGGTGCAAAATGGGATGCGTAGACAACTAACCATATCAACCCACCCGCCTCCTCCAAACTGAGCCTCGCTAGGTCCCTTGCTCACGAACCCAAGCCTCTCATAGTATGGCACCAGGGGCTTCATTGTCAGCAATACATTCTCCAACAGTGACGGTTCTTTGCTTACCTCATGCGAGATGATAGCCAACCTATCAGCGATCCCAGCACCGTTCATCTGCTGCATATACGCCATCATGATCGTGCGACCAATTCCCGATCGCTGAAACTCGGGGAGAACAGCGAGGGAATGTATGCAGATAGTCCTGCCATCCTCATGGTGGCCCTCTTTGCTCTGATCCTTCTTGAGGCTCTCCCAGTCCTTTGGGTAGTCCATGGCTACATCTGTCGCCAGGCCATCTCGGGTCTTGGTAGCGACGACGTGGGCGAGGAGGACGCTGACTGCGCCGTTGGCGCGGCTTGTCTCGACGGGCTTGCCGGTCTTGAGGGTAGCTGCAGGAATGTCGGAGTCGGGCGCGGCGGTGCAGAAGAGCCCGAGACTGATTTCTCCGCACTTGCTGAGGCGGTATTTGAACTGTTGGGGTAGGTTAGATCTTGATACTATTGCTCGCGTTTGTTTGCTGTGCCGGATTGGATCCTCAGGTGATGATGAGATATCCGCATGCCTCGAGAGATAGGGAGCCAACACGCCAGCCAAGTTTCAACGACACAACGCAAGAGGGGAATCTCCCGCAAAATAATAACGGGCCTCTGGTTGGAAAGAAGGTAATACAGCAGGTACGTAGCATTACACCTTCGCAATGGCAGCAAACGGGGAGGAATAACAACGACACGTGACATATAAGAACCAGCTCACCTTCTCTGGGCTGCACCTCTCACCCTCGTCAAAGGCCGCATTCTCGAGAGCAATGCAGGAGTCGAGGTCGGAGATGGTCAGCGGGCGGGTATACGGATGCAAGGAGCGCAGCGTCCGGGCCTCGTCGCCCTGCTGTCCCTCGTCGGCGTTGTTGATGATAATGAACCTGCCGTTAGCGTCATCGGAGTAGTCGCCGGGCTGGCCAACCTCGTCGCCGTTCCCTATGGGTGCATCCTGCACGTCCTGGTGATCTAGATCGAGAGGCATGGTTTGGTTGAAGGTTCTGTGGAGATGTCAGGTCAGATGTGCGCCATGTTAAGCGTAAGGGCCAGGCAATGAGATCGTTGGCTCATCGTCATACGTAGCGGCGTTTTTGTGTGGGAGAGAGATTGCGGGGTGATGAGGGGCAGACTAGCTGGCGATAAGGCTTACCACCCGATAATTCAGGCCCGGGACGTTGGGTACTCTTATTGTTTCTCGCACGAAGTTTGACTTTGTTATATCATGAGGAGACTGAGAATATATGGTATTTGTATGGTATGGTATAGGACGAGAGAATATACAATAGCTAGACGCGGGTTCAGATTATAAACTTGGTGATGGCAGCGGCTACTGGTAAAGGTACCTTCAAGGCAGGACAAGGCAGGACAGCACGAGACAAGCAAGGCAAGGCAGACAAGGTTAAATGATCTATAGGACCAACAACCAGCTAATCCTCTTTCCCTCCAGCGTCTGATCAATACAGTGTGCGCCATTGTGAATCCCGTGATTCTGACAGTACACTACTGTGCGAATGGACTAGCTACCTGTTGTCGTGATCCTAGATCCATACATGTGCATACAATGTGCGTATAAACCTCCGCAATCGTTCTGGATACTGTATACCATCACAGTCGGGTTTCGGCATTTATTTGCAGCATAGTTTCAAGCCACGAACAGCAAATACGTGGCGGCAGAGGCGCAGCGCATATTTTTGGTACATTTTGAGAAATTGATAAGAAACGACGTCGTCATCGAGACGCCAGCCAAGTCTCTCTGCCTCAATCCTCGATATTCATGCCATAATAATAAGGTACTACTTTTCGTGTCGTGCCTGCCTGGCTGGATACTTACAGGTTCACTATGGTCTGGATCGCTTCCAGCTCTTGTGCCCACTCATCCAAACATCATTACAAAGCCTTTGTTCGCAACTCGTGCCTCTTATAAAACTCTCTGGACTGCGCCTCTCGACTTCATTCGCTCGAATTCCACTATATTCCGGTCGATGCACATGCGGGAATAATATAAAACCGCCACGGTCTGCCCACACAAACTTTCGCCACCCACTACCCCACGTAAACACCTACAGCTACAGAGTAAACATCGAATCTCCGCCGTGAATCAACAGCCTTCTCTACGCTCTTTTCGTGCTCGAAGTGAACATATCAGGTCTAATACTTTTAGACTTTGTGAATCCTCAAATTGTATGGTTCTCACCCACAGCCTCCCGTTGCACCATTGACTAACTCAACAGGCGTGCGACTCTTGATCTCAGAGCTCGCCGAGGATGCGGCTCACCCTGAATATTGCCTCGGAGGAGGCCCTCGAACAAGACCTTCTCAACCTGGAAGTTCCAACAGAAACAACAGTTGGCTCGCTGAAAGGGATGGTCCAGGCTGAGGCCCAAATTCCGACGACTTCACAGCACATCTACCACAACGGGCAGCTGCTCTCTGACGACAACAAGACACTGGAGCAGTTACAAGTCGTGGACGGCGATATGCTCGCATTGCACGTCAGGGACATCGTGGGGAATACTGGCGTCCCTCAACCAGGCGCAGCGCAGCAACCAGCCAGACGACCGGCCGCCAGCCGCGACGAACAAGACCCAGAGGTGATCCGACTCCAGTTACTCGGCAACCCTCGCATGCGACAAGAAGTTCAGCGAGCACAGCCAGAACTGGCAGCGGCTGTCGAAAACCCACAAAGATTCGCCCAGCTGTTCCGACAGATGCAGGATCAGGAACGGAGAGAAAGGATGATGCGCCAGCAGCACATTGCCGATCTCAACGCGGATCCGTTTGACATTGATGCACAGACTCGTATTGCTGAGATGATCAGAGAAGAACGTGTGCAGGAGAATCTCCAGAATGCCATTGAGCATAATCCCGAAGGCAAGTAGCCCTGATCAGCGATGCATCCCCGTTAGAAGCGTCTAACAGTATATTTTAGTGTTTGGGAGGGTTCACATGCTGTACATAGACGTCGAGGTCAACGGCCACAAGGTTAAAGCCTTTGTCGACTCTGGAGCTCAGGCAACCATCATGTCACCATCCTGTGCTGAATCCTGCGGAATCATGAGGCTGGTTGATAAACGCTTTGCGGGCATTGCAAGAGGCGTGGGCACAGCAAATATCTTGGGCCGGGTTCACTCAGCTCAGATCAAAATCGGAAGCCTATTCCTGCCCTGCAGTTTCACTGTAATGGAAGGCAAGGACGTTGATCTTCTCCTTGGGCTTGACATGCTCAAAAGGCATCAGGCATGCATAGATTTGTCGAAGGACAAACTTGTTATCCAAGACGTAGAGGTACCTTTCCTTGGCGAAGCAGAGATACCTAGGAGCTTCGAGGAGGTGAGCGAGCCGACGGTTGAGGGCCCTGGCGGCACTACCATTGGAGGGCGATCAGGAGCCATATCTGGCCCGGCTGGTCCAGCAGCGACAAATACACCTGCCGCACCTGCTGCGCAGGCTGCCACCACTCCCCAGCCGCCACGCCCGATTCAACCACCCCAGGCTGCTCCTGCTTCAGCCCCGGCTCCCTCAGCAGAGTCTATCGACCAGTTAGTCGCACTAGGCTTTTCCAGGGAGGAGGCTATCAATGCACTGAATGCATGTGATGGAAACGTTGAATTTGCTGCGGGTTTACTCTTCCAGGGATGAGCGTATGATAGAAGCTTTTGCTATTTACGAAAACAGCCAGGCATCGGAGATTTTGCTGCTGGGGAGACACTATATTATGGCATAAATCATAAACAGGTCCAAAAATTGGCCACTTTGGGGTTGAGTAGGCCTTGATGGCTTCAAGATCAATTGATATCTTGGACCTCAAGGCATACTCGGCCATGGCTTTTTGAGCCTAGTTACTCTGCATCTACACAAAGGAGATGGGGTTTGAAGCGAATAAAAAATATAGAGCATATAGCTTGAATGCGAAATATGATTATTCCCCTTCCATGGAGAGTTATTAATGTGGTAATATGCAAGGAAACCGTCCTAATTGTGACCTCGAGCTTTGCCTCGATTTGTATTTGTTGACTTGCTTGTGAGTTGTACTCACAGTAGTGCGTTGGGCTCGGCGTTCGGAGCGGTGGGGTACAGATGCGGCCGCTTGCTCCGTGCCACATCCTATCCTCCTCCGATAAGGACGGTACGATTATTTTAGCGCTAAACTTTAGATTTTGCGCCTCCACAGAAAAGCTCACAACGAAACTTTGTGGGCTTCAACTGCGACCGAAAGTTGACGACGAAACATTCTTCTCGTAAGAAACGTCGCCAAAATGAAGACTACGTGGAAAGACATCCAACCGGTGCCGACTTCGCAGGAGTTTTTGGACATTGTGTTGAGTCGTACGCAGAGAAGACTCCCCACGCAGATTCGTGCAGGATTTCAGATTAGCAGAATCAGAAGTGAGTATTTTCCATCGTCGACAAAAACACGACCACAAAACTAACCACTACCCTAGACTTTTACACCAGAAAGGTCAAGTTCACGCAGGAGACTTTCAGCGAGAAGATCTCTCTGATCCTCGATGGTTTCCCACGTCTTCAGGATATCCATCCCTTCCACAAGGATCTTCTCAACACTCTTTACGATGCCGACCATTTCCGCATTGCCCTGGGTCAATTAGCGACAGCGAAGCATCTGATCGAAACCGTTTCCCGCGATTACGTTCGCCTCCTCAAATACGCACAGTCGCTCTTCCAATGCAAGCAGCTCAAGCGTGCTGCTCTTGGTCGCATGGCCACCATCTGCAAGCGCCTTAAGGACCCTCTTCTATACCTCGACCAGGTCCGCCAGCATTTGGGCCGTCTCCCCTCGATCGACCCCAACACCAGAACGCTACTCATCTGTGGCTACCCCAATGTCGGAAAGTCGAGTTTCTTGAGGAGTGTGACTCGTGCGGATGTTGATGTTCAACCTTACGCTTTCACCACGAAGAGTTTGTTCGTTGGTCACTTCGATTACAAGTATCTCAGATTCCAAGCTATTGATACCCCCGGAATCCTCGATCACCCGCTGGAGGAGATGAACACCATCGAGATGCAGTCGATCACAGCCATAGCGCATTTGCGATCTGCTATTCTATACTTCATGGATCTCTCCGAGCAGTGTGGTTACACTGTTGCCGCACAGATTGCGCTTTTCCAAAGTATTAAGCCTCTTTTCGCCAACAAGCTCGTCTTCATCGTCATCAACAAGATCGATGTTATGCGCCCAGAAGATCTCGATGCTGAGTCCCAGGCGCAGCTCCAGGCCCTTCTGAAGCCAGGAGATGTTGAGATGCTCCAATTATCTTGCACCACCGAGGAAGGTGTCCAAGAAGTGAAGAATGCGGCATGCGAGCGCTTGATTGCGGACCGTGTGGCCCAGAAGCTTAAGGCTGGCACAAACAGCAATGGCACAGTCGGTGGTCGCCTTGGAGATGTCCTTGCGCGTATCCACGTTGCTCGCCCAATGAACGGTGTTGTCAGGGAGGCATTCATCCCAGATGCCGTCAAGGAAATGAAGAAGTACGACAAGAACGATCCTGAGCGACGGAAGCTTGCTCGTGACATCGAGGAGGAGAACGGAGGAGCTGGTGTCTTCAATGTCAACCTTAAGGATAAATACATGCTTGAGAACGACGAGTGGAAGTACGATAAGGTTCCTGAGGTTCTGGACGGCAAGAACGTCTACGACTTCATCGATCCTGAAATCGAGGCTAAGCTTGCTGCACTGGAGGAGGAGGAGGAGAAGCTTGAGGCAGAGGGGTACTACGATTCTGAGGATGACCTTGAGGATGCCGAGGATGCCGATATCCGTATGAAGGCTGAACTAATCAGGGAGAAGAGAATCCTCATCAGAAATGCCGCGAAGATGAAGAAGTCGCTGAAGAACAGAGCGATCATTCCTCGCACATTGACAAAGGCGAAGCTTACGGATATGGAGGATCACTTGGACTCGCTTGGTCTGGATACTACTTCGCTCGCTACGCGCGCAAGATCGCAGTCCAGAGGACGCAGTGTTGTTCGCAGCCGTACTGGAACCGAGGATGTTATGGATGTTGACTCGCCAGAGTACGAGGCTAAGATGCGTGCGAAGAGCCGCGCTAGAAGCCAGAGCAACCGTCGTGAGGACGGTGTTCCCGAGGGAACTGCGAGGACGAAGGCGGAGAGAATTGCCAAGTTGGGCCAGAGGCATAGAAACAGAATGGCTCGTGCTGGTGAGGCTGACAGACATGTTGCGGCTGCCATGCCTAAGCATTTGGTAAGTGCTGCCTATCGCTCCTTCCCTTGTTCCTCAGCTAACCATCAACCTAGTTTTCTGGAAAGCGCGGTATGGGCAAGACGCAAAGTCGCTAAACGGCTTTCTTTTATGGGACATGATGCTTGGTTTTTTTACTGTGTCTTGTTGTCATTTTTTTCAGGGGAAATTGGAGCGTACGGGTGGGTATGGCTGGTTGTTAAAATTATACGTATCACGACTCTGTTAGTCGGACAAATGAATAGAATCTTTCGAATCACACTGCATAACTGCATGGCGGCATGGCGGCATCGCTGCATATGATGTCCTGAGATGCAGAGGCCAACCCTTAGATTGGCACAGAACCCAGGGGATTGGTGGGCTGACTGACCGATTCCCTGTGATAATAGCACTATGTCATTGTCGACCACACAGGATCGACCATTTATATATGAATCCGAAAGCCACATAACATAAAAAGCCTCACCATGGCTGTGAGTGAGGATTCCGCCCACGAAAAGGGTCCTGTACCCTCAATTGGCTACGTCGGATTATAATTTAGGTTCGGGGATTGAATTGGCTGGGTAGTGGGGGATGGGGTGCAAGGAACTGCTGCTCTTTCCAACTCGAGGTAGGCTAATTAGTTACCCCACTATATCCTCAAAACAGCCCGATAGTCGCACCGATACTTATGTACCTAACGACCGCCACTTTCTTCCCCTCCATCATCGAAAAACCTCAAAACTCCACCATACCCACCAACACTTTTGTTAGTGGTGTACATGCAGCGAGAGGAGGCAGATCGTTGGGCTCGCAAACGTTACTTCGGCTGACACGCCGATAAACCAGGAGCAGCCAAACTTCAGCTTCACCGCGGGTTTTTCAATTGCATGGTAAGTCCCCTCCATTCCATACCGACATTCGGAGATTTATCCCAGCAAACACACCTCACCCCATGCCAAATACACCATTCCGGCTGTCTGCGGTGCTACAACAGTCATACTAATTTTCCTTGCCAGAACTGAACCTAGGCTCCTCACATACATACACACATACACACATAATCTTCACGATGCATATCAAGGACATGCTAAACCAGGGGGAGCAGGCGGGGAAGCCTACTTTCTCGTTCGAGTTCTTCCCGCCCAAGACTGCACAGGGTGTCCAGAACCTGTACGATCGCATGGACAGAATGCATGGGCTGGGGCCGAGCTTCATCGACATAACTTGGGGTGCTGGCGGCCGCCACGCGCAACTAACATGTGAAATGGTCAGCGTGGCACAGTCGGTTTATGGGTTGGAGACATGCATGCACTTGACGTGTACGGATATGGGAAAGGAAAAGGTTGACGATGCCCTCAAAAACGCATACAAGGCTGGCTGCACAAACATTTTGGCTCTTCGTGGCGACCCCCCTCGCGAGAAGGAAAAATGGGTGGCTACCGATGAAGGATTCCAGTACGCGAGAGATCTTGTCCGCTATATCCGCAAAACTTACGGAAACCACTTCGACATTGGTGTTGCAGGCTATCCAGAAGGCTGTGACGACCAAACAGACGCAGATCTTTTGCTAGACCACTTGAAGGAAAAGGTCGACGAGGGCGCAACTTTCATTGTGACTCAGATGTTTTACGATGTTCCCAACTTCTTGGATTGGGTCAAAAAAGTTAGGGCGAAAGGCATCAACATTCCAATCATCCCAGGTATCATGCCTATCTCCACCTACGCCAGCTTCCTGAGAAGGTGCAACCATATGAATGCTAAGATCCCCCCGGGATGGATTGAAGCCATGGAGCCCGTCAAGAACGACGATGCAGCTGTCAGGGAGATTGGGAGAGGTTTAGTGACTGGCATGTGTCGCGCTATCCTCGAATCAGGGATTAACCATCTACATTTTTACACCATGAACCTGGCCCAGGCAACTCGCGGCGTTCTTGAACAGCTCGAGATGCTCCCATCTGAGGAGCGCCCATTAAAGCAAGCTCTCCCATGGCGCCAATCTCTTGGCCTTGGGCGAAGAGGAGAAGATGTACGACCCATATTCTGGAGAAACAGAAACAAGTCCTATGTCATGCGAACTCAGGAATGGGATGAATTCCCCAACGGCAGATGGGGTGATTCAAGGTCTCCGGCTTTTGGTGAGCTTGATGCGTACGGAATTGGCTTGAAGGGGAGCAACGAGCAAAACATTAAGTTGTGGGGCCAGCCGAAGTCAGTCAAGGATATCGCAAATGTATTCCTGCGGTACTTAAATGCCGACGTCGAAAGCTTGCCATGGAGCGAGGCACCAATCTCAAACGAAGCCGATGTTATTAAGAACCAACTTGTTGGGCTTAATGAGCGCGGACTGCTTACAATCAACTCGCAACCTGCCGTGGATGGAGTTAAGTCATCTCACCCGGTTTATGGATGGGGACCTCTCAATGGATACGTCTACCAGAAGGCATACCTCGAGCTCTTAGTTGCACCGGAACTCATCGATGAGCTGCTCGATAGGATCGCGAAAGACCCCGAAGTGACTTATTATGCGGTTACAAAGACGGGCACGCTACGAACCAATGCTCCTAGCGATGCTCCTAATGCCGTTACTTGGGGCGTGTTCCCCGGAAAGGAAATCGTTCAGCCAACCATTGTGGAAACAATCAGCTTTTTGGCCTGGAAGGATGAGGCTTTCCGTTTAGGAATGGACTGGGCCCATTGCCATGAGGCCTCGAGCCCTAGCCGCAACGTTATTCAGCGAGTTATGGAGACATATTATCTCGTTAATATCGGTATGTCCATCAGTTGCAGTTTTTTTTCCCCCCTTTAACATTCGCTGACATAACTTAGTCCACAACGACTTCCATCACCGCGATGGATTATTTTCGCTGTTTGAGGGCCTTTCCGTCCCAAACATTGACCAGCCTGCTGAGGGTGACGTCGCACCTGCAGCTGTCCCTACGCCAGCAGCGGCTGCCGCAGCTACGAACGGGACCAAAGTCGAAGATGTCTCACCAGCAATTGTATCAAACGTCCTTCCAGTGGCATAATTGGTGATTTTCAAATATTTCAGGATCAACTCATATTTTCCGGCCGTCCAGATGCTCTCTGAGCAATTGCACTAGGCGGCACGGCTCTTGCATTTAGCGTGGCGCGGGCCAACTTCAACAAGTTTGGCGGGCGTCTCTGGGGATTTCAACGATCTCACGATTTTCTTTTTTACAATTACAGTAACTCATGATTTTTATATACCGGCTCGGCATAGGAGAAAATGCCTTCAACGGCAACACAGGTAGAACTAGACAGTGCGGAAGAGAAGGGGAGAGGGAAAGAGATGGGCTGATGTTACACCCCTCAGCCGGAAAATAGAATAAAAAAAGCGCGATGAGTTGAAGCCGTCGAATACAATATTGGATGATTATGTATCCAAAGCATGCAATTTATCATATCAGATGTAGTGCTTGAAGGAGCGAACTGATTTAAGTTTAAACCTAAGATACCCTAGTTTTAAGGGAAGGTTTAACGTGCACGGTGGGAATCCTAGAGGAACGCTATTCAGAGTCTCACCAGCATACTATAACCCCATGCCCAAGATGGCAAAGAATAGAGTTCGAAGGCTGTTAGGTAACTGCTAAGCTGAGGACTAACAATATGCATGCCTGCAAGTTACCTTTTTAACCGAACGCTCCAAGTCCCTATCGTCAAGGGATGTTCGTATTTCTATAAACTCTTCCAGCGCCTTAACCTCATAGGAACCAAAAATCGATATATCAAAACGGCAAAAAAAAACATACAACAGTGGGTATTCGCTGGTGGTCACCCACCCAACTACTAATCCACCGATCTCAAGCTTTCAGTGGATTAATACTCAGGACGGTGCCATTTGGACTAGCGGGTGAGCGTCGCCGCCCTCAAGTTTTTGATGCCTCACGATAATCCGGTTATCCCCCTCAGGGGCCACGTCGACACGCACGAAGTGGATCATGTATTAAGACGCGATCAACGCGATGCACCGCGACTTTAGATGGCTATGAATAATCTAGTACCTAGGTGAGCGAAGGTGAGCGAAGGTGAGCGAAGGTAAGCAGGGTAAACTAGGGTAAACTAGGGTAAGCTAGGGCGAGCGAGGGTAAGCGAGGGTGAGCTTGAAAATGGTATAAAAGGAATGCTCCCGCTATGTTTAGATTTTGAATTCTACTATCTACAACATTCTTTATTTACTTTTAAGGACCCTAGAACTATAGGGCGGAAAACTCTCTCTAAAGAAGAACATGCTGCTCTAGCATAGTTACAAGGCTACTTTAAGCAGAAAACATCTAAGGAAAAGAATGAAATAGGTTAGGTTAAATTAAAAATATCTCTCTAGTGCTACTAAAGTTAGGCACGTGGACGTAGGAGAGGTATTCTAAAAGTACGTAAGACTTAACACTATGTATAGTGCTACTAATAGATATATTAGTTTTCTAGCTATAAAGGATATAGAGATAAAGTTATTATTATAACATAATAGTACTTTATATAAAGACTTTATTAAATACTATGCTTTATTATAATATAGTTAAATTAAGGAACTTCTAATAGTCTATAGTATTATTAATATATAGTACTAATATTATAATGAGTATAGGTAGAGTGCTAGAATGCATAGTATTTAGACTAAACTCTACCCCCTTTCTAAAGAGGGGCTACGTTTTATATATCTAGGCTTTAGTGCTAGAACGCTAGCATATCTATAGCATATTGTAATTAGTAGGTTCCCCCTCCTTTTTGTAACCTAATCCTTAACTTATTAAAACGTACTTAGAATAGTAAAGTGTTAGGGCTAACTAGTAGCTAGCCTAACTATACCTTCTATAGGTAAGGCATATAATGTGTGCCCTACTAACACTAAACCCTTTAGGTGGCTCTACGCTACGTCCCTTACTAATGTATAGCTAGACTACTATTAACCTCCTTACGTCCTTATACTAGCACTACCCTCTTATTACTTATAATAGATATATTAGCTATTATGCCTAAGCTATAAAATCTAAGCTTACTAAGTACATTATTAGTAATGTTACTAGTGTATAATCTATAATCCCCTTCTATTAAATGTTAATTAACATATATCTAGTATATAAAGGGATCTTTAAAGGATAACCTTAATCTAAGTATAAAGAAACGTAATAAATACTTAGTTACTAACATAGACCTAATAACATTAATAACATATCTATAGTGTTCTAATAATTATAACTATATATATAAGCACTATAGGCTCTAGATATCATTTACCTTACTTTTCTTTATTAATAGTAATGCTAAAGGTAGTGCTTATATAGAGTTAAGCTCTTATAAGGGAATAAATGAAACAATTGCTTATAAGGTATGTTAAGTCTAAATAGTATGCTAATTTGCTAACTAATTAAGACTACTATGTTTACTTATTATAAGAGGCTAATAGTAGTTTCACTTTTAAGTTTATAGTAGTTTAGTAATTATTAAAAGGAAAACATAATAATAATAACAATAAGTATGTAACTTTATAGAACACTATAGGTAATGCTTACTAGACATAGCCTTAAGATTGTTATAGAGTTAATAGACAATCTATAAGATAATAATGTTTTTTTTTACTACAGTAATAGCTAATAATGCTTTTAAGCACTTTAAGACTTTAGAAAAGCTTTTAAAGGCTTATGTGCTAAGAGGAAGAGATTTATAAACTTTAAAATAGAAAGATGAAGCCCTTAAGCATCCTATCCTTTAGATAGTATCTTTAAGTAGTATATATAAAAATAAGGCACTAACATTTGTATCTCTCTAAGATTAAATTGTCTCTCTTAGAAAACGTGCTAGCTATAGAGATAATGTAAAGATCTATATAATCTACACTAGGGTTAAAAATAAGATTAAAGGTAAGTTTAATCTATATTATACTTAATATCTTCTAATTATGTTAAGATCCTTAGATATGTAAACAAGTTATAAGTTAGAAAAGTAATGCTATATATAAGGAATACTATAGGTTAGGGCTTGTTAAAAAATATATATTTACTTTATTCTTTAACAAAGTTAGATCTACTAAACACATTAAGATATTATGTAGTATAGGTTATTAATGTAACTAGAACACCCCTAGAGACCTTATATATAAAGAGAAAGATGAGTTTTATTAATAGCTTAAAGTTTAAGAGCTAAATAAGCACATTAAGGAGGTAATAGTAAAGATACCTCTAAATCCTAATAAAGGCTTAGCCTAGTTTAAAGAGCAATAGAAACTATATACTAAAAAAAGTAACCTACTCTAATTAGCTTATGTGTTATATAAAGAGAAGTAGTTCTCTAGTAGTTTTAATAAAGAGGCTTAATAGCAATTATAATAAGAAGGAGAGGATAATGAAACTTTACTAAAACTAACTAGTAAGTTTCCTTTAATCTACTACCTTATACTAGAACGTAATTATATTACAAATGCATTATTAGTTACTAAAGATCTATAGAGCAAAGAAGGGCAAGTTGTTTTATAAGATCTATGTAGTTTATATATTAATATTAACTAAGCAGCATATTAACTAGATAAATGGCCTGTTAATAGAGTATACCCTTATAACAATCGTCTAACTATTATAGTAGAGTAAGTGTAAGGGTTAGGTGGAAGCGTGCTATGGCTGTAGGATTAGGTAACTAAAATGGTATTTAACAGACTAATCTCTAAGCCCTCTATAGAAGGGGCTTAGCTACTCTTATCTACTACCCTAGAGTTAGACCACTACTAACTTAGTAGTGAGTTAGGACCACGTGCCACCCCCTTACTATAAGGACACAGGGCACTATATCACGAGAAGTGGCATATAGGAGTACGAGTTAGATAGGAGTCAGTGCAATCCCATAGGTCTACTACGAAGGATACAAAAAAGATTAAGGGGGAACTACGCTCGTCCTACCCGCGCTGAGCTAGGGTAGTGGAGGGCTCTCGATACCTGAAGTGACCATCACTGCCCCCAGTGGACCAGCGGCACCTTCGAGTCCGCCGGGGAGTGTGGTGGGTAGGAAGCCCGTTGGGAGGAAGCCGGTTGGTGGTGGTGCGCAGTAGATGACGTTTGAGATGGTGCAGAGATGGTGATGGGATGGGTGGGGATTGGTGGGATGGTGTATGGTGTTTTATCTCGTTGGCTGTGTAGCTGACTTGTTCCCCCTTTTTTTAACTCCCAGATGGTTTTATTTTTCTTTCTTTGTGTTTTTTGTGTGGCTGTTATAGCTTCCCTTCTTCTTTCTTCGCGCAATCTTGTCGCTCCCGTTTATTTTTCGATTCTATGGCGGATGTGTCTTGTGGATTAATGTACGGGGGTATCTGAGTGGTACTGCTTATTATTCTATTCGTGGAGAGCTCGTTCATCTGCCTCTTGATTATGACTTCTGATTTTCTTCACTTTTGTGTTGAGATTCGAGGGATTAGAGATGGTGCGGTGGACGGAGGGGTTTATTGTGGAGGGGTCTGGGAACTCTTATTTTGAGACTTGGCTTGGCTTTTGTTTGCTGTTGGGGGGTGAAGGGGAAGAGGGGAGAAGGAGAGAAGAAGAAGGGGGAGATATGGAGAGAGATGGAGAGATAGGGGGAAGTAGCAGAAGAGTAAAAATAATCTTGTTGATTAACCATACCCACCCGTCTCATCCCGCTTTAATACCCATGTGCCTGCGTTCCGTATCTGTATCCCCCATCCCCATCCCCTATTCCCATCCATCCACAACCACATAACAAACCCCCATCTCTGACCTCCCCTCGCAACGCAAAAAGGGGGTATATAACCCCCCACCCCCTTTCTTAAGGTACAAAGCAAACTAAAAGCACTATGGAAACAGCTCGAGTTATGAGCTGTTTCCTTTTGTGTCGTCGTCGTTGTGCTGGGTAGAGAAGAGAGTCGGTGGATGGGGGGGGTGGGTGCGTGTGATGTTTGTTGGGGAGGTGAGGGGCCGGTGGTGGAGAAGGGGGGGGGGGGTTCTTGTTGTTGATAGAGGCGTGCTGTCGCGAGAGGTGCTGTCATAGCAAGCTGTCGCCACCTCACCTGCCCCCTGCAGTCGGTATACAGCGAACTGGTCTGGTGGAGGCAAAGGACGTAGGACGTAGTGTGGTATTAGACACCCTCTCACCACGTAGGATTTTCTGTATAAATGAACTGGGTCCGAGGTATGACGGCGCGGTGGAAGGGCAGAGCGCACTCTGTTTATAACTTGCATATATCTCTACTGGTTTGGAAGAAGGGGAAGTGGAGCGGGGTGGCAGGAGGGGGGTGGGGGGTTATATAGATATTGGCAATAGGGATGGGGATGGGAAGCTGGGGAGGGGAGGGGAATATATGAGGGGTTTGGCGGATGATACTCTTGAGAACGGTATATGCGTGTAGTGTGAAGTGTGGTGATATCTATCTCCTTTCCCTCCCCCACGCATCCACTCCTCGAATCCGCTACGTCCTACTCTTTGCGCTCTCTATAAGTTCAGTTTGTAGTGTGTCAGCGGTGGTGGGAGTTCGGTGATGACAGTAGACAGCGGCAGTGACAGTACCCTCTATCAATAACATGGCTTCGGTGACGAGAACCTCCCCCTCCCCTTTTCCTTCCAACATCACCACCACTGCACCACAAACACACCACTCCTCCGCACCAAACGCCACGACACAGCACCCACTATCTGGGCCATGTCTGCGATGATGTTTGGTTTGCTCCGTATGCCACAAGCAAAGGGGGGTGTTTATATACCCCCCTTTCCGCGCTTTGAAAGCAAGGATTGAGGGAGCGGGAGGATGGCGGACGGCTGCGGTTCGAGATGGGGAACAGGGGGAGTGCACGCTATACTTGAACTAGATGCTGAGGAATTTTAGTTTGGAGGAAGGAAAGGAGCCGGGGGGTGAAAAGGGGGGGTATATAGGTCTTAGTGATAGGGATGGGGATCTGGAAAAAGGGGAAAGGGAAATGTATACCAAGTTTCGCTGGAAACTCTGACGCGTTGTAGGTGATCTTTATTCCCCTCTTCCCCCTATCTTATTGCTTTATCCGCTGTCCCCGTCCATGACATCTGCACCATTGAATTCTCGAAGCGCGGGGAGGAGTGTATATAACCCCCCCCTGTCCCGCTCAACATACAAGGCAAACCAAACTGGGCAAGTGAAATATTGTGATGGTAGGTGCTGCGCCGTGTCTTGTGGCGTTTGTTACGGAGGAGAGCGTGTGCGTGGTATAGTGCGTGTATGGAGAAAAGCGGCGGAGGGGGTTCTCGTCACCAATGCCATGCTGTCGTTAGTATACGCTGTTGCCCCAGCCTCCTGTCACCGCTGCGCTCCCACCTACCTGCCCGTTGAATACTGGAACAGCTTGATGGCTAGGACAGGACATGTTGTTGCGCGCTACCTGGTTGGGGGTGGGGGGGGGACGCAAGCGCACACTACATACCGAAGATATCGCTGGCGATGACTCCCGCGTATAGTCACTTGACATGTGAACACTAACTGATGGATATTACGTTGCAGGGGCGGCTCACCCAAGTAGACACTTACTAGGCCAAGAGTGCCGAAACGGAAACTATTATATTCTCTGCTGGTCTCTCATATTACATATCAGCCCCTTGAATCCTCATGTCCCCCATGGCGCACCATAGTCGTCGGTGGTGTGTTGTTGTCACCGCGGTATCTCAACACTGGTATCCCCTCTCCCTCCCCTCCCCTGTATAACGCGTCATGATAGAAATTATATTATAATCCAGATCGTGGTGTTCGGCACCCAAGGAATAGCCCCTTAATTAGGCAGAAAGGGGGCGTGCACAGCCTTGCTGGTGCTTTCGAGCTGAGCTGTATGGGGAGAGGGAATCTGCTCAAATTTTCGTACAGTCTAAAAGCTCGCCCATATTCCGATCTCTTCCAATTCCGAGAGGCACAATCAACCTTGTAACGATGGATGTGCTGCGAGATTGGCCCAGAAGTCTATCTCAAATTCCCAGGGATCATTGTTAATCCAAGGATCCCAGTCGTCAATGGGGAGGTCCGAGGGCAGCTGCTGTGGTAGCAGAGGTGTAGGCTCTACCTCTGTAATTTTCGGTCCTAGCTCGCCTCCCATTAGGATGTTGAGGAGGATTTGGATGGTTTGCGTGGCACGGGTGAAGAGGGCGAAATTTGGCTCGCCGGCTTGGATAAATGCTCCTGTTCTGACCTCTGCGACGAGCACGCTAAGATCTTGTAGCATCTTCGACCGCTGCAAGGGCCTGATACTTTTACCGCCGCTGGACGGATTCAGCAGGGCAAGTGATATAATTCCTGCTGCTGGTAGGCCATAGAGGGAAACCTGGTATCCTAGTTAGGTAAGATAGGGAAGCAAGAAAGGAAATAGTATACTTTCCAAATAAGGCTTGTTCCAGAATTTACCAGCCTCTCACGGAGCACTATAGTTTCTACCACTAGGGAGAGCATCTCAACAGCAACCTCCAAGAGTGAATCGTCCGGTTCGGATATATGCCGCAACGAGACCAAGCAGAGCAGGAAAAGAGTGTGCAAGTGATCGAGTCGTGCACCAGCAAGGAAGTCCCGTTCAAACGGCCCCAAATGGCAATCTTTCAGGCTTGTCATTAGCTTGAAATGGGGCGGCAGTGTTTGCCACTGTTCCTCGGCTCGTGACCGGATTATACTATTTAAAGGAAGTTTATTAGAGGTACTCAAACTCAAAAGGGTGGTTGCTTTTTGCTAACCTTTTGTTTTCGGCCTGATGATGTGGATCTCGATCGCGAAAGAGCTCTAGAATCTCTTCTTTTATAGACGCGCACATGGCAGACCAGCGAGTATTCGCAATGTAATTAATTTGATCAGTCTTACGTATGTCATGATGTGGCGGGCCTCCAGCAGTGGGAGCTGTGGTGCTATCAGTGTCCCATAACCCTGGGATATTGGATGGGAGCTGAAAAAAGCAATAAGTCCTGATTATTCGCGGTGGGCGGCCGAGGAATATCGCCAGGCTTTTGTCGGCTGCATAGATGCGTGAAAAGGCGGCTTTTCGGAGTTGTGCAACACAGTTTGGAACTTCAGGGGTTTCGTCAATATTCTCATGGTAACCCAGGGCAAACAAAGAACTTGCAAGATCTCCCATTCTCCTCCAGGAGCGGTAACCTATTTTCATGGGTGGTTAGTATTTGTATAGTGTATAGCGTTGGCGCTTAAGTAGGAGCGACCCTATCCTGGCTTACTTTGATCTCCATAAACCTGCGAATATATAATGAAGTTCTCATATTGCAAAATCAATTGCAGGTCATTCAAGCAGTCCAGTCCGAGACAAGTCTCCAAACAACAGTCCCCTATGCGGGTCAAAGTCGATATAAGTTTGCGACGCTCCTGCTCGGTTGAATAGAGTTGGGGGAAGAAGGGGAGATCCAACGTAGCTCGAGTAGCGGCAGCAAAGAATATCCCAAGCGTCTCCCAACTCACATTATCGCCATAAAACTGCGAAACGAAGTCGGCAACACTTGAGTCTCTGCGGAAGACGATCGGCGTGAGAGAGTTTTTCAGAAGGATATCGAAGCGCTCAGAAACCCATGTCCTAGACTGACCGCTTTGAGGATTATGAGATGTCGACCGCTCCACCATATCAAGTACGGCCTGAGCACAGCCAGAAACAAAAGGCCCGGCAAGAGGAAGATTTACACCCTTGCTTAGCCAAACCTCAACAAGGGCTTTCAATTTAGACGCTTTCAGTAGCTCTAACTGACTCAGAGCATAAATTCCCTTTTCGGTAGTGGCCTTATCACTAGGGAGGTTTCCCACAGAGTAAGAAGGGGGCATCTGTCCGGGATCCTCGCAAAGTGAAGCATTGTTGCTATTATTTGCGCGGGATGAGACGTGGCTGAAGATAGTAGAATGGCTAGAAGACCCCAGGAAGCCGGGGTTCGGGTAACGATGTTGGTGTGGTGATGGTGATGGTGGTGGACGAGAAACCGATGGTGATGGCGGACGAGAAACCGGCGTCTCATCAGGTGTTGACGGGCCTCTTTGTCTGTATAATATTATTAGCCAGCGGTTAAGGTTTGAAGTTTGGATTTATGCATACTGCTGGCCCGGTTGAGCCTGTTGCAATCTCCTTCTTTTGAAAGGTCTGGTTCGGTAGGTGCAGTCTCCGCCTTGGCCACGGCCACGGCAACGCACGCACGCAGGTCGCTCATGACCACATGCAAGCTTCGCACTCCGACAGGGCTCACAAGCAGCAAGCCTGACATTCATTTTGCTATGAACAAATGCCGCCGGGCATGGTATCGGTGAGTGAGGAATTGGAAGAGGGCATGTTTACTCCGGTTACTCCGGCCTTGGCGATGGCAGCGCAAACTCCGATTTCTCCGAGTACTCCGTCATAGGAGTGCTAGACACGAAACAATCTATTACGGTCTTGTTCTTGTACCAAATGCCACAAATATTTTTATTCTCAAAACAGCTTGTACCCCGTCGGTTTATACCTTGCCATTTTGACTATCTTGTTTAAATTCGGCATCAGTCTGTTACTGTTTTGTAGTTGAACGCGTGAATCAAACAGGAAAGATCAAACGTCGCCACTAATAGTTTCATTTAAGCCCGAAAATATTTAATTACAATCTTGCCTTGACGCCCTCATCAGTCCTTCGTTGCGTTTGGTTTGCGCGGTCACGAAGTAATCTCCTCAAAATCTTCCCAGAAGGACTTTTGGGGATTTCGGAAATGAACTCAACACCGCCCCGAAGTCGTTTATGTGGAGCTACTCTCTCACTAAGCCATTCAATGAGAGCTGCTTCACTCAGACGAGTCTTCCCCACATCTGATGCCAATACTATGTATGCACGAGGCAGCTCAGTAGCTTCTCGCTCCGACATAACTCCAATGACTGCAGCGTCCATGACTTGTGGGTGATTTAGTAAAAGGCCTTCGAGCTCGGCAGGCGGGACTTGGAATCCTTTATACTTGATGAGTTCTTTCACTCGATCAGTGATATAGAAGCTTCCCTTTGCATCGACGTGTCCTACATCTCCTGTTCGAAACCAGCCGTCCTTATCAAGGCAGTCCAATGTTCCGCTGGGGTTGTTTAGATAGCCTTGAAATATATTAGGACCTTTGAGGTACAATTCTCCTGTATGTCCTTGAGCAATCTCCTTGCCGTTTTCGTCGCAAAATTTGGCGGCCATATTGGGGACGAGGCCGCCAACAGAGCCGATGCTTTCACGGCATTGATTCCAAGCCTATGTGGTGTTAAAGGAAACCACACAATCCAAGCAGTGTACTTACTTGGACAAGAGCTACCGGGCTTGTTTCACTCAGGCCGTAAACCTGTCGAACTGGTATTCCATGCCTTTGATAGAGCTCCTCCGTCAATTCTTGCGTTAAAGGTGCTGCGCCACACATCACCATCTTTAGAGAACTAATGTCATATTCGTCAACAAGAGGAGATTTTGCAAGGTGCACAATAATCGGAGGCACAAGATTTGCATATGCCAGTCGGAAAGTCTCGATTGCTTGGAGAAAATCTTTTAGGGAGAATTTGCTCATCACAATAGTAGTAAATCCCATGTATAGGGGAAAATTGACAAGAAACGCAATCCCTTGTGGCTGTTAGTTCAAGATTGTCCTTGTAGTAAGAATGCACGGTATACGTACCATAAACATGATAGTAGGGCAGCACAGACATGATCTTGTCACCAAGTCCGTCTACCCCACCTATTGGAGTCAAATTATCTTCGTCTGTAGCTTGTATCTGTAATAGATTCATGATCACGTTTTCATGTGAGAGCATGACACCCTTCGGATAACCGGTGGTCCCTGATGAATAGACAAGCAATGCAAGATCCTTTCTCAGATCAATGACCGGTCTCTGGTACTGAAAATGCTGGGAGTTGCCTCGAATGGACGAAAAGTGGTTGATATTTCCAGGTAGGGCCCCACAATCTCCAACCAAAATAACCCTATCTTCGGAGATCCCAGCCAACTTAGCCGCCTTCATTGCTACGTCTAGCAAGGCTACCTGCGTAACCAGAGCTTTTGCGCCAGAGTCCTTGAGTTGGAAGGCCAGCTCAGCGACAGTGCCGGAAGGATTGAAAGGAGATACGATTCCGCCTGCCCATATAGTGCCGAACATGACGGCTGGGGTATCGATGCAATTTGGCGAGAAAATCCCGAGCACGTCTCGTTTTCTCCAATCCCACTGGTCTATCAGGCCTTGACCAAAGGATAACGCTGCTGATTTAGTCTCTGCCCAGGTATATTGTTGTCTGGTCTGAGCATCGATGTATATTGCTAGTCATCTGTTATTACCAGTCTTCTTTAAGATTAGAAATCTTACGTTTATTTTTTGGGAAATTCATTTCTTTCTGCTCAAAGACAAAGGTCCAAAGGTCCCCCGTTGGAGCTGTCACACTGTCATATTGTGATCTTATCGGCATGGTGTAATATGAATGAGATATCAGAAGGGAAGTGGATATCACCAAAAACAATATAGAGGTATTCGAACTATTCTTATGATTAACAGGGACTATATCAAAGAAAGACGAGTTGACAGTTACGGCTGGGGCCGAGTCACCCCGAGGCCCACACCGGAAGCGGATATATCTTATTTCAGAGAGAGATCTCACACCGAGCATTTCCCGTCAAGCGGCTCGGTTACCCGTAAACTTTTAGCCATACTTTTTAGAGAAATTTCTCGCACCGAGCGTTTCCCGTCAAGCGGTTTGGTTACCCTTAAACTTTTGACCATCCTGCAGGATAGACCAAACCAAACGTTGCATACGTCGAGCATATGACTGGCGCCGTTTGGTTTTTGAATCCTAGAAGGGTTTGACAACAATGCATGGGAAATCTAGCTTTTGAGAAGGAACTTGTATTTCGTTTAGTTACGTAGAAGTTCTCGAATTAGGCCTCCGAGTAACTTCACCACATCACGCAAGCTACAATAGTAAATGCTAGTATAGCAATCATTCACTCGGTCAACATGCAGAGAGAATCAGAGACACAGGGTAGGCACTTTGGATTTTCAAAAACAACGCATAATATTGTAGGACATAAGTGATAATATAGAAAGTTCAAACTAGGTGACACGGGGGTCTTTCATAATGTGATGTGACAACCTCAGAGATTAGATCTGAGCTGGCCGAGATTGACAGCTGGAAGCTTCAAAACACGGATGGCATTTCCACCCATGAAACCTTTCACAACCCGTTCTCTCATGCCATTTTCACCCTTCACTAGATGGTTATTGACGTTGTCAACACATGCCTTCCATCCGAGCTGTGGAAAATTCGTTCCGAACATGACTTTGTCCTTTCCTGTTGTATTGGCAAAGGTGATAAACTCTTGAGCATAGTACTTTGGCGACCAAGCGCTAGTGTCGATGTACACGTTTTTGTGTTTCCAGGCGACTGCCGCAGTCTCTGCGGCCCAAGGGTACCCGATGTGACCCATAATAATCTTCAGGTCGGGAAATTTGAGCGCGATAGAGTCGATATATGGAATTGGTCGACCCACTTCGCTCGGGCATGCGGGGGCCGTGTGGCCCACCTGCGTCAAGAACGGAATGTCTAGCTCGATACACTTGACGAATAGAGGCCAGTAATGAGGATCGCTTGGAGGAAGATTCCACAACCAAGGGACTACCCGTAACCCCACAAAGTGTTCAACTTTGACGTAGTGTTCTAGCTCTTTGACTGCGGCCACTGGATCGTGGAGATTAACAGCAGCCAAGCCGAATATTCGGTCCGGGTAGGCACGAGTATACTCGGCGACCTCAGCATTGGAGAAAATCATTTGTCCTGGGCGACTCCAGGCAGACAGACAGATTTGCGAAACGCCCGCCTCGTCCATTAATGCGATCACCTCTTTAGGTGAACGCTTCTGGTCGGCAATTGCAGGGTCCGCATGGCTGTATGCGAAAAGCCGGGCAACTTCTGGTATGGCTGCACCTAACTGTGAAAAATCTTAGACCAAGAGGGTTCAAAGGTTCAAGGATTTTACCTACACCAGGAAGGTTCGCCCATACGTCTACGATGGGATATTGGAATTTCATATTTGCTGCCATATTGAATTGTTCTTGTTATCGGGATTTGTGATAACTCAACAGGCATGTAAAAGCACGTTAGTTATCTTTATAATAGCAGTTTCATATCCAATTATACTTCATACCCGATTGTACCCATGCTATACCCATGTTATACCCATGTTATACCCGATTATACTTGTGTTGATTATACAGGTTATATCCGATTGTACTGGCGTTGAATAAACAGATTATACCCGATTGTTTACCGATACCATCATCTACCGAGAAGGTTAACGTTTGGCAGCTTGCATTTCGGCGAGAGCGGGGCGGAGTGAGCGGGGCGGAGTGATCGGAGTATAAACCACTTACTCCGTAGCCTTCGACACTTGACCGCAAACTTTCGCCGAAAAATAATCCCAATATTACAACGAAGATAGTTATGTTAGTGGCGTTTCTTTGATCAATCCAATAAAATCCTGGTCCCTCTCGTCATAGTGGATAGTGCGGTATCGAATCTCACTGGCTTCATAAAGGTCGGGATTTCTGGAGCGCCTCTTTTTTTCTGAAACTTAAATGTCTCTCCTATCATTATCCACTGAAAATAAATTATAAAAGCTGCCGACAGCACATCTTCTATTTCCATTTGTCAGTTGTGGGCATAAAAAGCAAAGTCATCCGTGAGGCAGGGGTTGAAAAAGAAGGTGAGAATGGTATCTTAATCTACCAAATTTGTACTGACAACAACCAGCAAATTGCAATTCAAGTTTAAGAGTTCAGAGCATCTCTTCAAGTCAAACCAATAGGCACTGTTTCGCAAATATTTGTTGCTGTAAATTGACCACAGGAGAGACGGACAATAAGCGTAGCCTCCCGTGTTCCACACCTTTGCTCGCCATGGGGAATCAGATACCTTTAGCTAAATACCTCTTTTGTCGTCTGCATCAGCTCGGAGTTCGCAGTATCCACGGCGTGCCAAGCGATTTCAACCTTCAAGCACTCGATTATATTAAACCCGCTGGCTTACGCTGGGTTGGCAATGCGAACGAGCTCAATGCTGGGTACGCTGCAGATGGATATGCAAGAGTCAAAGGGATTTCTACCCTTATCACAGGATTTGGAGTGGGTGAACTTTCCGCAATCAATGCCATCGGAGGCGCATATTCGGAGATGGCCCCAGTAGTTCACATTGTGGGAACGCCGCCACGAGTAGCACAGGACAGAGGGCTATGTGTTCACCACTCGCTGGGAGACGGCAATTGTAGAGTTTTTGCTGAGATATATCAAAAATTCACAGTTGCTCAAGCCAACCTGACAAATCCGGCTACCGCTCCAGCCATGATTGATAAAACTCTGAGAGAATGCATCGTTCAGAGCCGTCCAGTGTACATCGAACTTCCCACAGACATGGTTACTGTGGAAGTCCCGGAGATTAACCTTTCTCAACCAATCGATCTCAGCATCCCAGCCAATGAACGCGAGTTTGAGGAAACTGTCGTTACACAGATTCTCAACAAAATCTACGCAGCTAAGCAACCGTTTATAGTTATTGACGGGTTTGCTGCGAGATATGGTTACAGCGAGGAGGCCAATGAACTCGTGCGTGCCACAGGATTTCCCACTTCGACAACGTTCTTCGGAAAAGGCATCGTGGACGAGACAGTTGCGAACTTCCATGGCGTATACGCCGGAAGCAGTGGTTGTCAGGAATTCGACGCCTGGGTACAGTCCTGTGATCTAGTCCTTAGATTGGGACCTCTCGACGCCGATACCAATACCTATGGGTTCACCACAATCCCAGACCCAAGCATCGCAATTAACTTCCACGGGAACTTTGTTGGGATTGGTGGTACAGATTCCGGAAAGTCCAATCACAGTTTGCACGTTAAGTCCCTGCTCCGACTGCTTTTAGACCGGCTCGATCAGTCCAAACTTTTGCAGTACGGTACCTATCCAAACCTGAGGAATCCACGAAAGCAGAGGGACTCTCTATTGTCGCCGGAAGCAAGTGGAATGGTAACCCAAGACACATTTTGGCAGCGAATCTCATCATTCTTCCAACCTGGTGACATTATCCTCACTGAAACAGGCACTGCTTCTAGTGGCGGCGGCGAGTTTGTGCTCCCACCAGATACCACTTTGATTAATTCTTCTATCTGGCTTTCGATTGGATATACGCTTGGCGCTTGTGCTGGTGGCTCTCTGGCTCTTCGAGATATGGTTTCTGAGAACCTTCGACCAAATGGCCGAACCATATTATTTATTGGTGACGGAAGCTTACAAATGACGGCTCAAGCAATGAGCGACATGATTCGCAATCGACTCGACGTTATCATCTTTGTCATTAACAATGATGGATATACTATTGAACGTCTGATCCACGGAATGACAGAGTCGTACAATGATGTCCAGCCGTGGAGGTACCTTGAAGCGCCAAGTTACTTTGGGGCGCCCAAGGACGACCCACAATATCCTGTGACAACAAGTCGCGCTTCGAATTGGGGGGAACTCGGTCAAATCATCAACGACGAGAAGTTTCAACAGGGGAGTGGCTTTAACATGGTTGAGATTGTAATGGCGAGAGAGGACGGCCCTGATACTTTGAAGAAACTTGCAGCCTACATGAGCAAAAGGAATGGGTCTTCGAACTCTTAAGAATATGTAAAGAGCGGCATGATGAGTGCGTCTG
The DNA here is from genome assembly GCA_001662575.1 of Pseudogymnoascus sp. 23342-1-I1. NCBI lineage: Eukaryota > Fungi > Ascomycota > Leotiomycetes > Thelebolales > Thelebolaceae > Pseudogymnoascus > Pseudogymnoascus sp. 23342-1-I1. The sequence continues at coordinate 53,230 of KV455063.1, forward strand.
ATAGATACTATGTTAGTTACAAATCGTATAAGTAATAAAATATTGCCTTTCAAGAGGTTGTTACTATGGACTTAGAAATTGCAGTTTAGCCAACAACCCTCCTGTTGAAGAAATCTGATTTGAATAGGCTGTAGCACCAGGTTCGGTTTGGCCCGAAAATTAGCCTCGTATGAGATCGCATCTTGAAAGCCGAGTACTACCGTGGTAGCCGCATTAGATCGCAGCTTGGAGCCGAACACTAACCGGGGTAGTGATGATGGTCACGTGGTGTTTGAGCGGCTGTTTGGACGGCTGTGTGCGGGCTGGACATCCTGCCGTTCAGTCGAGATCCCGAACTTTACGGTCTCCTACCGAAGTGATAACCTCGCCAGCATTAGACACGCTGTACAGCACTCTATCTTCCATTTGCCTATTCTTCCCCTTATAATACATAAATTCGTACAATTGTAAAATTGTAAAATTATTTATGAAGTTTTAATTTTGAATACATAATATAAACAAAACGAAGTTATAATCTTATTACCTTTCCAAATAATTTCTGGTGTACTTGAACAAAATGGCCATCGTTACTGCTCTCACAAAGCGCTTAGGCATCGAAAGTTCGTTCATCCACCAAATTGTGAGTTTAATCCGGGAATATACGTTGGCTGATTTCACTGCACAGTTCCGGTTATACAGGCAGGCATGCAATGGGTGGGATACGCCGAACTCGCATCTGCCGTTTCAAACGCTGGTGGCCTGGGGATCTTGACGGGCCAGACACAACCGACACCAGAGGATCTTCGAAAGGAGATTCGCAGATGTAAAACAATGACTAGCAAGCCGGTACTATAGCAATCCTTTCTAGCACCTCGTTTGGCAGATGGCACCTTTATTAAACGAGATGATCAGTTCGGCGTCAACTTGACGATCCTCCCAGCAATCGTTCCTCCAGACTATGCAGCTTATGCCCAAGTAATTATTGAAGAAGGGGTTAAAATCGGTACTTGCTCCTCCTGCGCGCGGTTGACCTCCCCTCCTAATTCAATCACCCCTGACAATGCACATAGTCGAAACTGCAGGCAACAACCCTAGCGCAATCATCAAGCAGCTTCAAAACGCCGGCATCATTATCATCCATAAGTGTACCGCAATCCGACATGCCCTCTCCGCTGAGAAGCTTGGAGTCGACTTCATCTCCATCGACGGCTATGAGGCGGCAGGGCATATCGGCGAGACGGATGTGACCAACTTAATTCTCTTGCGACGCGCTGCACAATCACTTAAAATCCCCTTTGTGGCATCGGGTGGCTTCGCCGACGGCGAAGGCCTAGTTGCTGCATTGGCGCTTGGGGCTTGCGGGATTAATATGGGCACCCGCTTCATGTCAACGGTCGAAAGCCCAATCCATGATAATATCAAGAGGACGATTGTGGAGGGTAGCGAGAACGATACCGAATTGTTGCTTAAGAAGTTCAAGAACACAAGTCGGCTTCACAAGAATGCTGTTGCAGTTGAGGCAAAGAAGATCGAGACGGAGAACTTGAATAGCACATTTGCGGATGTACAACATCTAGTTTCAGGACAGAGAGGAAAAAGGGTGTTTATCGAGGGGGATCCAAATGCTGGCGTAAGTTAATTGGGTCTTGTCTTTATTGTCTAACCAAGGAACTTTTTGAGGCTGACGAATTTTGTAACAGGTGTGGACCGTAGGCCCAGTCCTCGGCGTGATTAAGGACATCCCAACCTGCGATGAATTATTGAAGCGCATTGAACGACAAGCTATTGAGACGATGTCAACGATACAGAACCTAGTCCAGGTCACCAGCAAGTTGTAACGGCGATGGGAAGTATAAAGTTAACTGTTTTTGGGGGGGGGGGGGGGGATTAAACCCAGGAGTGGGTGGTTTTAAACAAGTGACTATCTTCTAGGGAATGAAAAGTAATTTAGGAAATATGCTAATAGGGAGGAGAGTAACCTATGATCAAAGTGTCTGGCGTTATTGAAAAATGAGACTACCATTGAGACAGGCCAAGGTGTGAGGGATATGGGATGTAAGGTTCACGGCAAGTGCAAGCCAATCTCATCCATTTCGATTGAACTGGACGCTGAAAGACAAGAGATAAGACAAGTGCAGCCTTGTTTGCAAGCCTCGGGGGTAAAGCCGTGGCAAAGCCGTGGCAGCTAGGAATTTAGTAATTCTCCACTTCAACTTTCCCCGCATATCCTCTCTCCGTACCCCGCAAATCTCTCCGCAAATCCATCTCCCACATCATCGCAAATTACCTCACCTACCTTGCCGCAACGATACTCCCATACCATCCCAATTTTCGTGTCCTTTGTACCGCGATCAGGCATTATCCTTGGGACGACATTGATCGTTTCTGGCCGACATCGTACACAAAACTGTTATCCGCCCCTTTGTTCCATTTTCGTTACTGATATCCAAAATGCCGCCTAACCGCACGCAACCACATGACTATTACGGCATTAGTCGCATCCAACAAGCATGCAAAAATTGCAGGTGGGTTACATACCGTTTCTATCCAGTACGTCTCTTATTTAACTTTCCCAATTAGGAAATATAATTCAAAATCCTCCGGCAACCGCCCCATCTGTAGGCACTGTAGACGTCTGTCTCTTGCTTGCCAACGGGATAGGGCTTCTAAATCGACATTAGATATCTCGAACAACACAGAAAATAGTGCGGGAAGTGATATTGATCGAGAGACATCAGTTAACAATGTAAGTTGGCCAATTAATCGCTTTGTATTCCAAACTCACCTGTCTCCAGGATGGTTTGCTAGAGCGCGTCGGAAAAATCGAGTCGCAATTAGACAAGTTGGCAAATACCTTGAATGCGTAAGAGTCCTTTTCTACCGCAACCATGCATTTGGACGTAGCTAAGTTGCATAGGTTGCTCCCTGCGATAGTGAGCCAAGCAAATTCAGACCAGTCCGTCACTTCCTGGAGAAGTGATCCACACAATGCTGGAATCCGAGATGAGCTTGCTTCTCCAGCCAGGACAACAATGGACACCTCAGATGTACAAGCATCGTAAGTGATGTATTTCTATTAACATTGAATGCCAACTTATTCAAATAGGAAATATCAGGCTCTTCCTCCTCCTCAGGTGATGTCGTCTGTCGTCGATATTTACTTCAACCGTGTGCAGAACCAACCGTACTCGTTTTTCCACGAGAATAACTTCAGACAACGGCTTAGAGATGATATGTTACCAGATCATCTCAAATTTGCTGTCCTTGCAACGGCTCTGCGCTTTTCGGACGATGAATATTATAATGGTGAATATCTTGAAGCAACGGCCGCTTATGCTCGAAAATCGTGGATGCTACTGGTAGAACATTGGTTCGCAGCGGAAATTGATCCCGATATTTATATATGTCAGTCAGTAACGCTACTAGCTATTATTGACTTTACAGGTATGTTTTGTAACATTCGTTATCTTGATTCTTAGCGTCCTCTAAATGTTGTTTAGCTGGCAGACGCCATCCTGGTTGGCTGAAAATTGGGATGGCAGTTCGAATTGCGCAAGATCTTTGTCTCATGATGGAGCCAGATTCATCTTTATCATATGCGGACCAAGAAGAGCGACGTCGAGTCTTTTGGTCTATCTACCTTCTTGACAAATTTTGTTCCTGCGGACGGACCAGAGCAGCAGCAATTACTGATGCACAGTGTCGGGTCCAGCTTCCCTGCGACGAGGCGACATTTGAAAATGGCGAGTGGAAGAAGACGCCAACCCTTGACGAGTTGTTATCAACAGGTAGCTCTGATAATAATCATCCCGGCTATCTAGGTCTGTTGTTTTTAACAGCTTCTATAATCAGTCGATGCGCTCGGTATTGCATCTACAACCGAAGAAAAGGAGAGATTCAATTACCTCCATGGGACTCGAAGTCAGATTTCACCAAACTCCACTCAATGCTTCTTCAGGTAGAAACAAAATACGATATAGGAGGAGGTATTGGTGATATTATTACAAGAGATTGCTTGCAGAATAATGTCATTAATATGCAACTGGTTGGCCCCCTAGTTCTCTCTCACGCCATCTTCCACAATAGCCAGTGCATTCTCCATCATCCGCTTTTGCTCCACAAACAGCTGCAAAGAACAGATGTTAGAGCACCTCCGAGTTTCCTGATTCGAGCCTCACAGACTTGCAGAGAGCATGCATGTGCGATCTCAAGGCTACTGGAAGAAACCAAAAGCGCAGGTTGCAATGTATACTATTCTTTTCTTGGTTACTGTGCAACTGTTTCTGGGGGCATACATAGTCTGTTTTTGAACGATGCGGACTCCAATATTCGGCAGCAGGCAATAAACGGCTTGCAGACAAATACAACTTTTCTAGAGGAGCTTTCTAGACACTGGAAAAATGGGAAGGTCATGGTATGTGGAACCACACTCCATGTTATTGCTTTCTCACTAAATTTTACAAATTACAGGCTTCATTACTTCAGGACTTGGCGACGGAATCGATATCTTCGGCTTTGTTAGCTGCTAGCGCCGCTCAACCTGAAAACTTGGATGCAAAGATCCTGCGGAATCTATGGGCATCGGTAGATACTACCACGTTGTCTCAGCCTTTGAAGCCAATCACTTCTTCCATTGGCTGTGATACGCCATCTACAGGCTTCAACTCACTATTAGAGTTGGATGCAAGAGACCTATCCAACTTCGATATAAATGGTCTTTCTCCTGACCCAGTGTCCCACCTCGACATGCAATCGCCCAATCCGAGCTTGGCACTCGATGGGATGTCTCCATTTACCTCGTTCTTTACAGGCGGTTCGATGAATTTTGGTGGCTGATGGTGGTCCAAACTTTCCAGCTTGGAGTGGGAAGAAGGGGGATATATAACACCCCTCTGAACTAAATTAGCTTAGCAGAATAACTAGCAGAAGTAATAGCAGCGACATGGTGTGCTGTTTGGCACGTGGCATTGCTGGGTGGGGGGGATGGGGCATATGATATCAAGCTCTTTGTATTGGCATGTAAAAAATATCTGACGTCCTGCTACACCTAAAGATTAAACGCACGAGCGCCCTCGTAATGACATCAATGTTATCATCATTAATACTCGCTGCCCATTATGCGTGAAGCCCTTTCCATTGATTTGATATCCTCATCAAGCTCGTCGCGCATGACTGTTAAGCGCCACAGCTTTCTCTCGAATCTCTCCTGTGTTTTCAACGCACCATCCTGGGGCATTGCATTGGTTAATCCGACATCCAAATCACGCGGAGGGCGTAGGATTATTTCTTCGCACTCCTCCGAGTCCTCCAAATTGTTGTAAAGTCCCGGCGGAGAATTTGGGGACTGAGACTGGTAGTCGTGGACTCGCCTTTGATGCATGTCGAGGTTGTATCGTCTGTGGAACCCCGCCTTGCTACGGCTGCAGGATGGGACTGGGCATTTGAATTGTTGGAGGCTGTGTACTTCGCGCTTGTGGCGTTCAAGTCCGCTTTTGTTGCTGAAGCTTTTGCGATTGCAAGATTGGTGGTTGCAGACGTACGGGTGATTATGCCGGTCTATCCTCGGTCCGAAAGAACCCTGTGTGGTGCCGCTTGGAGGTTCATTTCCATCTGTAACGGTCTGCTCGATGTTTTGAATAGACTCGTGGGATTCGGGGATGATCTCGTTCATGGCAAAAAGAGCCCACGGGGGGGGATATTGGCTTCCACCATACGGTAATCCCGTGTCAACTAGAATCACGTAAGTAAATTAATTTGTAGATTTTGACGCTGACATACATGAAGATGGCAGTGCGTCATTGGAGACGCTAGATTGTATTTCTATTCGAAAATGGTTAGTTTAGAACAGATGTTATAACTTTGGGCTCGATTGCATACCTGTTGGAAAGGCGGAGCTGTCTAGTGAAAAGTCAAGAGGGTCTAAGAGAGGATCAAAAGACCCAAATTGGATAGTAGAGAGGTCTACTGCAGTATCAAAACAGACTATGGGATACACAAGTTAGTGTCGCATATAGCATATCAATATAGCACCAGGCATAGGGTTGCATGAGGATGAGGTACGACACTATGTTCCCATAAGGCGTGGTGTTCACTCCAGTCGACGGTGATCTTACAGTTAGGGTCACGTTGAGGCCTGCTTGGTAAGAATTGAAAGTCTTCGGTGGCAAGGGAAGGGCCGTTAGGATAAAGGTTATCCCTTGGACCAAAAACGTCAGCATAATCGTCTTCCATCCTGACTTTGCGCGATGAAGCTTACCATTATATTTATTGTGGGCATAACTAATTTATAGGAAATTTTGGCAGCATAACGGTGTCTGAAAATATAAAAATGCATGCGGGGAGGCTGTTGTTATATAAGAAATTGAGGCTCTTGGAGTTCATACAAAAACAAATGAGGCTCTAACGTGCCAATATCATTTTCCTGCCGCGATTGACACCCAATCAATTTCAAAATCTATCATCCCCTGGCAGCAAGTGAGCCACAACTCGGCAAAACTGGGCAGCAAAATCCAATTGTGAGGCGCAAGGCACAGATAACAAGGCACAAGGCAGAGGGCACAGGGCGCAGCGGGGGGCAAGGCTCGGGAGGGCCATGGCGCCAGGAGTGACGTGCAGCACCGTGACAGGTTCGGTTCCCAACGCTGGATGCAACGCGGTCAAATTTTCAACTGGGCACAAAAATTCAATTCCGAGGCGTAAGGCATAAGGCACAAAGTACGAGGCACAGGGCGCAGGGCGCAAAGCTCGGGGGTAATGAGTGACATGCAGCGCTGTCACAGGTGGGCCTTCCGAGGCTGAGTGCACAGCGGTAAATTCTTCCGTCGTACAGCATAATATGAGGCTTTTCGCGGGTAAGACTATCGTGTTTAGGGAGAATTTCAGCCTCATAGGGCACTACCGCCTCTATGGTACGGCTGTTTCTCCGCACAGGGGAGTCCGCGTTGGGTTCTGATCCATCTGATGCAGTCTCTCGGCCAGGCTCGGAGGAATGTCTGCGAGGCAGCTGAGACGCTGAAATCAATAGAAAATAGTAGTAGTGTCTAGTAATTCGTTTAAAGGTTCGTGTTACTCCTTAATAACTATGTACTAGTAATGAGTGTTGTTCTTACACTAGCGGGTGTCTTATTTAACTTAGGATATACACTAACCATTTATAATAGATTAATCCTTATTCATTAATAAAGAAGTTTCCTTTAACCTTATTTAGGGTTTACTTTACACATTCATCTATTATGTAAGCATCCTTAAGTCTCTTCTTAAGCTCTATGTCCTCTATAATAGCGATTATAGCTAGTAGCTTATTATATTACATTCCTATGTCTATTTCCTTAAGTATTACCCTAGGTCTTTCTTCTTTTAGGCTAATGTAGTTAGTTTATTTACTAAGAGCATCTACTCTTATGTTCTTAGAGCCCTTATAATATGCTATTATAAAGTTGTAAGCTATGAGTGTTTCTACCTAGTAGTCTTATCTATAGTTTAAAACCTTAGTTGTGGTAAAGTATATTAGATTCTTATGATCTATCTATACTTATATAAGGTAGTAAGATATACTTACTACTACTTAAAGGTAATGATAATAGCTAGTATCTCCTTGTTGTAAATGTTATAGTTAAGCTCTATAAATAACAGTTTCCTAAAGTAATACATAATTAGTTTAAACTTACTGTTCTCGTCTAGCTAATTTAGACATGCTCTAATCATAAAGTTAGAAGAGTCTGTTTTAAGGATAATCTTCTTTATAAGGTTAAATGTAATAAGGATAGGTGCTTTTATAAACTTTATCTTAAGTTCCTAGAAGGCAGCCTCTACTTTGTCTGTTTATTTAAACACAAGATCCTTCCTAGTAAGCTCTATGAGTAGTTAAGCTACCTTAGAATATCTTATAATGAATCTTTAATAGAAGTTGGCAAAGCCTAAGAAGGCCTGTACTTCTTTAACTATAAATGGTATTAGCTATTCTAATATTACTATAACCTTTGCCTAGTCTATCTTAATGCTATGTGTTCTAATAATGTAACCTAAGAATTTAACTTAGTTCTTATAGAATTCGCATTTCTCTAGTTTAAGGAGTAGGCTATACTCCTTTAATTTCTTTAAGACAAGTTTAACATACTTAACATGTTCTTCTTTACTCATTAAGTATACTAGGATGTTATCTAAGTAGACAATGGTAAAGATGTCTAAGTATTTATATAAAGTATTATTTATAAGTTACTATACAGATATAGGTGCATTCGTTAGCCTAAAGGGCATAACTTAATATTTAAATAGGCTATAGCAGGTGTAGAATGTTATTTTCCACTCTTCCTTAGCCTTAATTTAGATTAGGTTATATGCTCCTTATAGATCTAGCTTACTAAAAATCTTTGCTCCTTAGAATCTATTATATAACTTGTTAATTAACAGTAGGGTATACCTATCCTTAATTATAATGTTATTTAATGCTTAATAGTTTACATATAACTATAAAGAGCTATCTTTCTTTAGTATAAAAAGCACTAGGCTTCTTGTTAGTAATGTAGATAGTTTAATAAATCCTTTCACTAGGTTGTCATTAATGTACTCCTTAAGTACTTTTAGCTCTTTTTCTAATGGCTAATATATTAGTCTAAATAGTAGACTCTTATTCTTTTCTAAGGGTATCTTATAATCCTATAGTTAGTGCTTAGGAAGCGCCTCGTTCTTAGGGCCTTCCTAGAATAACTATTTGTATTCCTTATACTCTACTAGAATACTCGTTAGTAAGGATGCCTAGGCTAGGTCATTAAGCTTAGTAGTTACACATAACTCCTTCTAGCCCTAGAAGGGTTTCTCTTAAATCTACATAGTGTTCATTCATTATTTACACACACACTAGCTTATTATAATTTTCTCATTCTACTAATTAATTTAAGAATTGTATTCCTTAAGCTATAGCATACTAAGGATGCATGTATAGTTGTCTATATACATAATATTAAACTAGATCATTTCCTTATGTTTACATAGCATAACTATTTCTAATAAGACTGTTTTAAAGGTCACTATTCTATTATTAGTTATGATAGGCTTGTTATCTACAACCATTAATAGGTATAGGTTAGTTTTTAGTTATGTCTTAAAACCTTAATTATCTACTACTTTCTTTATCATAAAGTTACCTATTACTCTTAAGTTAATTATTACTTAGAGGTGTTGCTATTATACCTTAGTAATTATATATAGCTACATGCTACCTTTTATAATGCATAGCTGTCTTATACTATGCCTCTTATTATTACTTATTAGTAGCCTACCATTAAGGACTCTTAGTTTTTTAACTTATCTAAGGAATAATAGTAGTATTCGTTATCCTCTATTAGTAGTCTAAAGGAGTGCTATCCCCCTTACTCTTCTACTTCTTTTAGTAGGTGTAAGTTCATTTCCTACATTTATATTACTTTAGTTAATGACTCCCCTTGTTAATAAAGTTGTCTAGTAGATCATTATCTCTAGATAATTTCTTTTATTTCTAGCTAACTCTAATATATTAGTATCTAGCTATAGGGGAAGCATTAGTTTATATCCTTTTAAGGGTAGTAAATGTTATAGTCATTATAATAGCAATCCTCCTATAGTAAGTATTTATGCTAGGGGTGATTAATCTCTATTACATTATGTTATTCTAACTCTTCTCTAACCCTTTTGTTAGTAAGGAACTTAGTTTCTTCTATCTTTTCCTAAAGGTCTTCTACGTCCTTGTTAGTAAGCTTATAATCTATAGTAGCTTAATGTTCTTATAGTTTCTAGCGTCCTTTAAAGTCTTACTATTACTACTCCTCTTGTATATCTATTACTTTATACTTTATAAGCTTATATTTTAACTATATAGTAGCTTTGCTTAAGGTATAGTTCGCCCCCCTTAGTTTCTACTTATAAGGGTATCTAGGGTAACATCTTATTACATAGATTATAACTTGCTAGTCTTAGTAAGTATCTTGCTATCTTATTAGTAGTAGTGGTATAGGAATCGCTTAGAGAGTTCCTTAATAGAGTATACTTTACTTATAAATATCTACTACTCCTAGTAAGTTCTCCTTAAAGGTAATCTCTTTTATATCTTCTTTAAACTCTTATAGCCTAAGCTTTTAAGACTTAGTAAGTTCTCTTTTAAGTAGTGCATACTCCTCCTTATTTAAGCTTTCTCCTTTTAGTGTGCTATTACCCTTTATTCCTTAGTTAGGTTTGTTTGTAAATATAGCGTTTAGTTATCCTTTCTAAGTGGCATTAAGTTGTTTATTAAACTTACATCCTCTATTACCCTTCTTTAGTTACTTATAGTCTTAGGCTATATGGCTAAGTTTATTATAATTAAAGTAATTAGTCATTAATGTATACTACTAGAATTTAGTAGTATAGGACATAGCTAATCCTCTTTATCTAAGGGCTTTTAGAGCTCTTATTACGTTTTACTAAGTGTTAACGTCTCTAAAGTTTGCCTTAAGCTGTTTAACAAAACTAGCCTAAGAGATAAAGATGTCTTTAGTGCCCTAGTTAGCTATAGTTGTAACCTATCTGTCTAGTGTGTAGTAGGCTATGTAGTTAGTAAGGTAATTTATAATCTAGTCTAAGGTAGGGCCTTTAAGAAGGGCTATTACTTATAAGACTTACTATACCTTAAAGGTAAAGTGTTTAGCATTAAAGGCTATCTATAACTTAGTTTATATAAGGAAGCTCTCTTAAGCTTCTTATAATCCTTATTAAAGGTATTAGAGAAGGTAATCTTAACTTAATCTAAAGGATGTAGTGTTACTAATGTAAGGGTAAGTGTTAGGGTAAGCTTAACTATAGTCTTTCCCTTTAATCTTACATTTCATCCATTGTCGTTTCTAGCTATAGTGCTTTGTGTATAAGCTAGTACCTTATAGAAGTAGTGCTTAAAGTGTAACGCTAAGGTCCTAAGGCTAGGATATTATAAAGGTTTCATTATATAGTTTACTTAATAAAGGAGGTAAGGGATTAAACACAACGGCTTTTATAAAACACATTACTAGTATATAACAAATACTATATTAAGTTAAGCACAAAGCTCTTATCTAAGAACTAACTACTTACTTATATAGTAGTGTTATGCTAAATAAATATCGTTAATATTATAGATATTAAATATCTAGCATATCCTTTACTATCCATTACATGGTTCTTATAACATGATTAGGTTAAGGGACTAGAGGTCCTTTAAGCTAACTAATTCTATAAGGTCCCCTAGTTATAAGACTATAAGGCATAGGGCTACTAGGCTTCTTACACTTTAGGGTTATATGCCTAGCTTAGTCCTTAGACCCTAATAAGCCTAGCATTACTAATACTCTAATGCTTAGCTTAGTCATTTAACCTAAACAGGCTTATATTTATTAAGAGTCTAGTATAAGTTATCTTATTTTATAATAAGAAACTTATATAGTTAATAGTTCCTCTAAGAGTTATAACATTAAAGTGCCTTACCTTACTATTATTTACTTACTTAATAGGCCTTAATAAGCTTACCTTTTATTATTTACCTACTATATAACTTTAGTTTAGTAGGCTTAATAAGGGTTAATAGTAACTATAAGGATGCCTCCCTAGTTAGGGTTAATATAGAGGGGTTGTAGGTTAGGTGATGGGCGATAAGGTAGGATAACCAAGACGGACCCGATTCTGGTATTAAAGGGATGGGACGAGCGTAGTTCCCCCTTTATCTTTTTTATATCCTTCGTAGTAGACCTATAGGATTGCACTAACTCCTATCTAACTCGCACTCCTATATGTAACTTCTTGTAATATAGTGCCTTATGTCCTTATAGTAACGCTTTTAACCTAGGCCTAATTAGGCTAATAGATAAAGGATAATACTACTAGAGGTAAGGCTTAGCACTAGGCTATGCTAGAACTAAGAGTTAAGGTAGATAAAGAGAAAGGAGGCCTTAAAGAAGTAAGAGCTGTTATTTACTTAAAGGCAACCCTAAGCTAGTATAATAGGTAAGCTAGAGGTAGAATTATAAGTAGCTTATAAGACTAAGGCTTACTAAGGATAAAGGCCTTAAGAGAGGGGTTAATGTTATAAGTAATAAGAGGGTAGTGTTAGTATAAGGATATAAGGAGGTTAATAGTAATCTAGCTATACATTAGTAAAGAACATAGCATAAAGCTACTTAAAGGGTTTAGTATTAGTAAGGTGTACATTATATACCTTACTTATAGAAGGTATAGTTAGGCTAGCTACTAGTTAGCCTTAATACTCTACTATTCTAAGTATGTTTTAATAGGTTAAGAATTAGGTTATAAAAAGGAGGGGGGGCTTACTAATTATAATACACTATAGATACACTAGCATTTTAGCACTAAAGCTTAGATATATAAAATGTAGCCCCTCTTTAGAAAGGTAGTAGAGTTTAGTCTAAATACTATATATTCTAGTACTCTACTTATACTTATTATAATTATCTAGTAGAAGGAATTACTATACCTATAAGAAGTTTAAATGTTATTAGTTTTATATATTTAGTTCCTTCCTTAAATCTTTAAATCATGTGAACTTTATAATGTAGTTACTTACTATAGCTACTTATAGTCTTAATGTAACACCTTTACACTTTTTTAAGGCTTAGATTACGTAGTAGATTATAGAAAATAAGAGCAATGTACCTAAACAAGGTATGTAAGCTAAAACGGCCACACTCTAGTACTATTATGAAATTAACGTAAGACTAACACAAAATTAATACAAAAACGGTGCGTCGCCTCACCCTACTCACCCTGCTTACCCCTTAGCTCACCCTACTTACCCTTGCTTTATCCCTTAAGGTAGCAAGGGGCTTAGATTTCACGCCATGCCTATATGATTAAGAGCATTAATCCACTAAATTACAAGCTTGTATATAGTAGAGTAGACAGGATGCCTAATTCTCTTAAGTCTATAGTCATATGTAGAAGATGTAAACATATTCATGCTTTTAAGGTAGATAGGTCTTGCCTTAAGCGTTATAATGTTAGGTTAGTAGTAATGTCTTTACTAAAGTTGCTCTACCTTATAGCGCATCACTTGTAAGATTCTATATTAATACTATATTTAAAAATTTAATTCATTATCATCCTTTTCCCTAATATCAACTTGCTAAACAAGGCCTCCTTATGATTGTTCTAGCCCTAACAGGTTGAATGTAAAGGTAGCACTTAGCTAAGGAGCTCCTTGATATCTGTTCTGGCCTAACCGCAAGATATGCTAGCTCGCGAGCTGGCCGGCCCATTCGCGAGCTGGCCGGCCCAACCGTCAGATTTCCAGCTCGCGAATGGGCCGGCCCGCTCGCGAGCTGGCCGGCCCAACCGTAAGTAATTAGAGTAAGAGTAATCAATTGATCTATATAGCTATATAGTATTACCTACTGTGTCTGCGCGTGCTCGTTTCCGACGAGGCCTCTCAACTAAAGCTATTTCTGTACGAGTAGCTAGACCTGATAAGTTGCCACAGTCATGATCATCATTATGGCAGTGTACACTACACTCCTTAGCTTCCTTATAGCAACGGCAGCGCTTTGTACTACACTGCCCTTTACATTGACAGGATATTCCAACCCGTGCACTTGTAGAAGCCTCCCTAGCTGCAAGCCCTAGTGTTACTTGCTTTGTAGAAGTAGGAATTTGGATATCAGACCATAGAGCTTGGTCTACAACTCCGAGTAATTTCGTAGGTATAAGGCGTTGTATAATACCAGAAGCTGTAAGAATGCGATATCTATGCAGGTAAGGCTCTTCTAGAATACGTGCAAAGAGCCTCTTATTATCAGTTGAGGTTCTATCCTCCCGAGGAACTTTAATGGAGACTATAGCTCCAATATCAAAGTGCTGAATATCGTGCTTCTTAGTATACTTCCGTATCATTGCAACCCTCGCTCTTTGAGTAGCTGCTATAGCTCTCTCAATTACAGGGTCAGGTGTAGCCCGAAGCTCAGTCCTAGGCTGAGCTGGCACTCGAGCCCGGGTCCCACGCCAGAGCTTGAAATTAAGCTCTGGCTCGGAGCTAGAGCTGGGCTCGGAATTGAGCCCTGAGATGTAGAGCTCAGTTCTAGGCTCAAGGGCTCGCTGGAGCCGTGGGTCGAGTAGAGCTTCCGGATCCAGCTCGGGCTGGAGCTCGCACTCAAAAATCGGGCCTATGGTTGGGTCTTCCTGCTTAACTCTAATTGCAAGATCCTTCCGGGCCTGGCTATTAAGCCAGTCAATGTGTAAGCTCCGCTCCCGGAATAGAAGCTCAGCTGGCGCACACCCAATAGTAGAGTGGATTTAGGTGTTCATTATGACTGTAACTTCTAACAGCCCATCCTTCTAGTATGTAGACCCGTTATCCATTTTCCATGCCTAGAGATTATTCTCAACAACTGCATTTGCCTACTCAACTAGGCCTTGGGTTTGTGGCGACCGTGGCGCTCCATTTGTTACGTAAATTCCATACTTCTAGAGTAGAATCAGTAGAGCCCCCTTAAATTCCCTCCCATTATCAGCCTACATAATCTTAGAAGGTAAGAACGCTATAATAAAGAGAGCAAAGCAGTCTATAATAGGCTCTACATACTTGCTTTTTAATAGGTAAAGCTGCGTATACTTTAAGAAGTGATCCTTTATATGTAGAATCCACTTCTACTACCCTAAAGGTTCATGGCGCATATTAATTAGATTAATTTAAACCTGCTCCTATGCTCGCCCACTTATAATAGGAACTAATGGAGCTTTTATAGTAGATGGTTGATTTAGAGTGCAATTCTTACACCGTTTGAGTATAAACTCTACATCCTCTCGCTTTATTCCATAGTATTTTTGCCTAATAATAGGCTATACCTTATTCTAGCCTATATGTAGAAGCTTAAGGTACTCATGTACGATAACACCAAACACCTCTACCTTTTGAAGTACAGATTGTAGGTGCTGCTTATCACTCTGTTTATCACTCTATTTATATAGCTTATTATTAATAAGCTTAAAACTAGAGAGTGTGTGGTGCTTTAGGTTTGTACTCTCTTTGTTATATGGAGTAAAAGCAGTTAGATCCTCAAGTATAGTGCGTATCTGGCTCCATTTTTCATGTGAGAATTACTCTCGATTGTAGTAGGTAGGGCTGCTTATATAGGCCTCAAAAGCAGTGCGTACGTCATATGGAAATGGATTAATTGAAGTAATAGTAGCCATAATTACTATACTATACTATAGTTGTAGGATGTAGGAACCTGAAGATTTGAATTTTCTACGATACTATTCTACACCGCTACTTGGGGTTGGGCCGGCCAGCTCGCGAATAGGCCGGCCAGCTCGCGAGCTGGCATATCTTGCGGTTGGGCCGGAACATATGTTCAAACCCACAACTAACCTCCCTCTCCATCTCCATACCACCGCCCGAAATGAAAATCTTTACCCTCGTCCTCCTCGCCCTCCTCGCCCTCCTCCTCCCCCTCGCCAGCGCCTGCATCTCCAATGGCGACTGCACGCGCGGCGCCAACGGCTGGGTGGGTTACAACTGCGCCAACGAGGGGGACTGCGAGAGCTTCAAGCGCGCCAGGAAGAATGCCGGGGTGAGGTGCTGGAATGGCCCCGCGCTGGGGGTGGGGTGCGAGAACAAGTGTGGGACTTGTCCGTGTTAAGGGGTGGTTGTTGGAGGAGGGGGGAAGGTTGTGAGGGAAGGGGGGGTAGCGTTGTGGGCGGGAGATGTGGGGATTTTGGGTTTTGATGAATGGTCTGATGCTGGGAATCGGTATGATTTGTCTTACTCATTTATATCGACAGCTGCTTCGTCAAATCGTCGAGGTTGGTATATTTGTGAATTAGATATGTAACAGAATACAGAAATAACCCTGTTAAAGTATAACAATGCTATCCCGCGATAATCATTCTATATCCGCACCTAACTGCCTCTTTATAAGCACAATTCAGACAGCAATCTGTCTGTAGGAGTGAACGCACGCCTCGCTCACAGGCAAGAAGCTGCGCGACTGGATTTCGCGAAACCTGCACAATCGAAATCTTGCCATCGATCGTGGAGGGAGCTGCGACGGATGTCGTGAGTACGGCATCTTTGTGTTGTGGTTCCAGGGGAGTGTCCGCTAGGTGCTTGCATGGATTTGCCTCATCCATGTCCCACGAAGCAAGAATGATACGCTCAAGGTCTGGACGCACAATACTGCCTCCTACAACAATAGTCACGGTTAATTCAAGATAGTGAACACACTCTAGTATGGTCATCTCTAAACTAGAGTGTTCTCCAGCACTAGACGGGATTATTGGTTGCGTGCCTTGGTGTATGTCCGTCTCCGCACCTGACCTATCTGATCCAACGGCCTCGAGCGACGTGTGGTATCGACCACTAAAAATAAGCTGGCCTTCCGTTAGAATAAACGGGGCATTCATTGTGTTTGGAAGATGGGGCGTCTGAAGTGCTGCCATATAGACTGTGCTCGACGTCGAGCTAGCAGCGATACAGGTAGCCGGCCCGACAAGGTTTATTATGCAGCTCTCTATGGCCTTGCAATAGCCATACGTAGCATCTATATCATGCAAATCACACTTCGGGTCCAGAAGTTCCCATATGATGGTTTGAATTGACCTGTCAGACGGGATATCCACTGTTTGTGACATGGTTGCACCATCGCCTGCGTTAACAAAGAGGCATCCGAATCCGTAGCCAATAGCTACCCCAACAGCCGTCCACAATCGATAGAGTGGGCACCACCTCATTCTTGATCTATGGGGTATTCTTGATTCATAGTGATGGTCTTTCCAGCCATATTTCGTAGAACATCGTGTTTGTAGCTTGCAAATGCAGGAGACTGCGAGAGTTGCTTCATCAAATGCCAGCACTAAATCATCGAAGGCGCCTTTCAGCGATAATGGAGGCCTAGCCCAACCTGGTGGTAGTCTCCAGAGCCTCTGGCAGACCTGGTCTATACGCTCATGGGGATACGGGCCCAACAATTTTATAACGCCATGATTTCCCAGTGGGCCCGTGTCATTAAATTGGTCCTTTGTGTTGCCCAAAACTTTTGACAATGGCTCCAACATGCGACAACACGCAACGCGGAGAGGTTCGTTGCATATCAACCCGTCTTCCATAAACATAACTTGTAGCATATCTGCCATGCATCCATTCCATTCGTAGCAATAAAAGCGCTGGTACTTTGTGTGACTTTGTTTTGCTAAGGGACGAACGGATAATGCCGA
Organism: Pseudogymnoascus sp. 23342-1-I1; assembly: GCA_001662575.1. Classification (NCBI taxonomy): domain Eukaryota; kingdom Fungi; phylum Ascomycota; class Leotiomycetes; order Thelebolales; family Thelebolaceae; genus Pseudogymnoascus; species Pseudogymnoascus sp. 23342-1-I1. Next base: position 70,411 of record KV455063.1, read on the forward strand.
TTGGATCTGTAGTTTCGACTCTATTCGGATGTCTATGATCCCATCCGAGTCCGTGAACTCAACCAATATCGACTTTCGCAACCCCTCAAATACTATCACATTCTCCATGGTGACAAGTGCATCTTCGGGAAACATTATCATAACAATAGCCAAGATATGACCCATCGACTGAGAGCCAGTGATGCGAACAACGATTGATTCTTCTCGGACGGCTCGTGCAATAGCATGTAACAGTTCCGCCATTTGCTCTGGTACAATCACGTCCAAAAAATTATCTGGAACAGATGTTCCAAAATATTTGTAGGCGTCATAAATCCTTACAACCTGGGCCGCGAGAATGTTGCCGAACCCCAGCACTTGAAGTTTAGAGCTGATAGTCCTGGCGACCTTGACAAGTTGCAACGGACTTGCTGTTGCAATAGTTTGGGACAACATGTTTTTGCTCAGTCCAGAGAGTAGTATCCCAGCATGAGAATCCCCGTAGAGATTTACTATGCACATCGAGAGTAGTGAAATAGCCTGCCCTCCCGCAGATTGCGCCATCAACGACGCCGCATCGCCTTTCCGCCAGCCAACGAGTAGGCCGAGCCGATCTAGCCGAGTGCTTTTACATCGCTGGAGGAGATCTGGGACTTGGAGAGCGTATTTACCGTTGATATGAAAGAGGGAGCCCAGATTCTCCATCTGAACCATGGCCATTGGCATCACCTCGTCAGCTGACAAAGTTGCGAGGACTGGGGCAAACGCCGCGAGTCCATTGAGCGTGGGGGCGCCGACATCGACCTGCGGCGAGATTTGAGACATTGGAGAACTCTTAAAGTCGAGACTCCTGGGTCTGTGGTATTGCAGTCATCTTTTGACGACGAAGGAGTTGAAGTAATGGATATAAAGCAAAATAAGGCTTGGCGATGCGGGGCTATGCACAATTGTCAAACGTCGAGATGATTCGCCAGCCTCAGCTGCAGTGGCTGTAGATGCAGCTCTGCCCAACAGCGGCTCACCAGGCACTTCCGCGGCTGTTGCCATCATACCAGAAAGGTGATAGTGTCATGTAAGGTGTAGATGACACAGGTGAACAAAGTGAGAGAAAGAAACAGAGCAATCTACTCACGACAGCCCTTGATATGTGTGTAGTTGGTAAGTTTGTTAATGGAGAATATGGGGGAACGCGAAGTTAAATACCATTCAAACGGCTATGGTAGGCACGCCGTCGCTCTTGGTATGGCGGGAGCAGATTTGAAGTCTCGCTCTTGCCATCCATCGACACAGTAGTAGTTCAGGCTTTGGCCAGGCAGGAGCGTTCGATATATTAAAATTTACCGTGGCAGGAGCAAGTTTGACGTCTCGCTCTTGCCATTTAATGATAGCAGGGTTGGAGCCTCGCTCTTGCCATGAACAGCAGTAATTATAGTTTTAGTGAGGCAGGAGTCTTTGATACACTGCAACTTAGCATGGCAGGAGCGCTTGAGACCTCGCTCCTGCCATGGATGGAAGTAGTTTTGGCTTCGGCTGGGAAGGAGCATTTATCAGTTTATCCCATAGTCACCTCATAGTGGTTCTACGTCAATGACGAGACTATTTGCGACTTACCTTTGAGATGCTACAATCAGAGCTGGGGTCAGAGAGATGTGGTAGTGGGATGTGGTAGGGGATGTGGTAGGGGCATGTGGGCTACATGCCCCTACCACTTATTTAGATATAGGGCAGCAGCCCACTCCAACATGTGGTGGCCATGATAGGAAGGAGAGTCGGGGTCGATCAGATGCAGGCACCACAACAGCGTGAAGTATGGGGCTATGGAGAGATGGTAGAGATGGTATATATATACCCAGCAAATCTACCCCTAAAGAAGATGCTGCACTGTACATAGGACCTGTGTAAGTGACACACTCACCTCCGAGCATACTGAGAATCACGTGCCCCCCACATCCCCTCGCCGAAGCAACGCCGGCGTCCGGTGTGTCCGGCGTCCGGTGTCGGAAGTAATCTCAGCCGGGGAAGAAGCGGCCGGGGAAAGATACATTGGTACAACAAGGAACAGTACATCCACAGGTACACGCCCAGGTACAAACGAACCGACGGACGGGACGATGCAGATAACTCCCCCTCCCCACCCGACAGCCCTGTCCTGTCGAACAAGATGTACAGTACATCCACCATGCACAGCACCACACAGCTCCCGCATGTACCTCCCCCCTCATCCCTCAGCTGTGTCTCGTCCCCAGCTCTGTCTCATTTCTTTCGTGTGTGTCTCATTTTATCGTCGTGGTCGTGGTCGTGGTCGTGGCCAACAGGCGGCCGGGGGGGTAGTCACGGGATCAAAAGCCGTGACATACTGCCGCCTGTTGGTGGTGTCCGCTCCTTCCCTTATCTTTTCCCACTCCCCGTCGCACCTGCCGTCTTCTATGTCTTCCCGAGGAGATATACCGAGTATATGTACCCAACAGCCAACAGCCAATAGCCAACAGCCAATAGCCAACAGCCATCACGTGTGTCCTCGGAATCACCTTCTGTTTCTCTCCCCAGCCCGCCTTCGCAACCTCGGTGAACCCCTCTTTTGACTCCCATCCCATCGGAATCCCATTCCCATCACCCCCCAGCGTACACACATATACCTACACACACGAGTCCATACACACCCCCTCTTCTTGCTACCCTCCCTCCTGCCCTCCCTACCATACCCTACCACGCCTTCCCCCTCCCCTCCCCGCTCCCCCCAATCTCGGCACGCCGCAGCCCTCTCTCCCCGCCCCCGAAGGCGGCGGCCGTGATTGGTGCGCGTGTGCGTATCTCTCGGTCTGCGTCGGAGATGGCCGGGTGCGTGGTGTGCCGGGTGGTGGCCGGGTGGCCGGGTGGGGGAATGCGCGCTGTGCGGTGGGGGAGGGGAGGAGCGGCGTGCGTTTGGGCAGCCAGTGAGGTGTGCGAGGACCTAGGACAGGCCGGGCAGCCCGCGCGGTGGCAGGAAGCCCGTGCTGCCGGTCACCCCGTGCGTGCTTTCCGTATTGTGTGCACGGCGCAGTAGAAGAGAGTAAGTATGTAGAGGAGAGGAGAGGAGAGTACAGCACGGCAAGAACAACACACCACACCCACCACCGCCATGCCATGCCATGCCATGCCATGCCGCCCACACAACACAGGCACCCACACCCACATGTGCAGCATGAACTCTGTACAGACCAGACTCCGCTCCGTACATATACACACCCCTCGGCCGTTTTCTTCCCCCCTTCCTCTCCCATCCCATCCGTCCCCCCCCCCCCGCCGCTCCCCGACCCCATTAATTGGGGCAAATTTTTATTCGCGGGGGGCGGGGGAAACGGGCGGGGGGAGTGGGAGGGGGGAGGAGAAAAGTGTGATGTGATGGGGTTGGCGGATGAGGGATGGGGATGGGGCGGCTCAGCCACGCAAGACACGGGTGGAGGTTGGCCGAAGAAAAGATAATGGGTGGGATTAGGATGTGTGTATGTACACTGTAGTATTATTTAGTATGAGAGAGTACATCCCACAACTATTCTTCACCGTGTATGCACATTGCGATAACATCAAGTTTTTGCAACGGGAGAAACATGCGACACCGTAATCTTTAGTATAATCTTTAGTATAATCTTTATTATGTATGTATATGTTCATGTATGTCTGAGCATGTACACCACCATACAAAACAGTATGCCACAGTACCTCCCCAACCATCCCCAACCATCCCCCATCCCCCATCCCCCATCCCCCATCCCCAAGGCTAGACAACACGGGGGCGGGGAACGGAAAAGGGTCCAGCCAGAGGGTCCAGAGGGTCCAGAGGGGTCCAGCATCCAGTGTCCGTCCAGCTGAAAGAGGGAAAAGACACATCCACAGCACAGCACTCCGTACACACAGCACACAACACAGGGGACAAATGAGGCACCCCGACGCCCCCTCCCCGTCCCCGCCCCCGGTCACCATCCCCCATCCCCCCCCCAGTTACATTGCCGACCACCGCCCGACCGACAGGCCGACGACGCTGCTCGCCGCGCGCACACACACACACACGCACCACACCGCACCGCCCCGCACCCATCACTCGCCCACCCACGACAGCCCACGACACGACAACCTGGCCGGCCGAGACGGGGTGCGGCGCGGCGTGACTTTGTTCTTTTCTTCTTCTTTCTGCCCACTCTTTGCCCAACTCTCTTTACCCTTCACCTTTCATTCCTTCGATCTACGCTTTTCTTTCCCAACGATCCTTTAACGAACTGACTGACTGACTGGCCGGCGATCGATATTATACGCTCTTTCACACCGGGGGACTCACCGAGGGGAGAAGTAACTATTCCCGAAGCGGAAGTTTGAGGTACCTTGCGTACTTGCTTTCACCGAGAGGGGAGTTATACTGGAGTACCCTCTGGAAAACAAAAAGTATACACACACACACAAACACCGAGAATCATCACACACACACCGAAATCCGCGATCCATCAAAAATCAACCAACCTCATCTCATCTCAACTCATCTCATCAAATCTCACCAACCTCATCCCATCATCGTCCAACAAAAACACCAACCATGGTCAGCACGGCGCGTCGTCGCGACCCCCGCGACGGCCGCACCCTGCGCACAGTCGACGAGGCCTTCTGGGCGCGGGAGCGAGACATGCTCTCGATGAGGTTATCCATGCTCAAGGACTTCCTCGCCGAAAAAGGTACAGCAGTATTTTATCCTCTCTTCACCTCTTCTCACCCCCCTTCACGTCTCTTAACACTCAGATCCCGTGACCTGGACAGTTATTCCCACGCCCCCTCCCCTTAACTGTTTGATGATGGGGAAAACTGGGGAAAACTATAGATCGATGATAAACTAACACACACACAGGCATTGTGAGCGATACACAGCTTCATGCTGAGGAGTGCAGATACCTTGAGTATCAGATCCAGAGCGTTCAGGCGTCGCTCGCAAGTACGGGTACGATTTCACTTCACCTCCCCTCCCCCCCTCTTCCCCCTTCCCGAAGCTCGGTGAGAGGTATTGATCACGTGATATACACAACCACCCCCTTGAGCTACACTCACCCACTGCACTAGCACCTCCCCCCTCCTAACTGACACATACTAACACCTCCCAGGCGACGACACCTCCGCCCACGACGCCCTCGAGGCACGTCTCGCGAACGAGCCGGCCTCACAGGAGTCGGAGAAGTACAAAGACTGGCTGGCCAACAACCAGGAATTCAAGACGCTCATGCTCTCGCACCAGACCGAGGGTCACGGTGATGGCGACATCGACGAGGGGGGGGAGGGCGCGGAGGTGGTGGTGGGGGGTAAGTACAAGTGCTGCGAGCCGGCGTGTAAACACTACGTCTACGGCTTTGAGACCGTGAAGGCGCTCAGACGCCATATGGGGCTGCATGAGGAGGCTGAGGAGGCGAGGAGACGCGCGTCGGGGGTGGGTGTTGATGAGGGCGCTGATGGTGATGGGGGGGAGGGGGGTAGTGAGGGGGAGCATGGCGGGGTTAATGGGGGGAATGGTAGTGTAATGGGGAATGGAAACGGGAATGGGGATGCGAATGGATTTGGTGGTGTGCCTGGTTCGCCGCTCTCGACGAGGACTGCGCTGCTGCCTACTCCTGAGGCGGAGGGGAAGAGGAGGGGAGGGGGGAGATTGAGCTTGCCTGCTGGTGCCGAGGGTGGGGGGGGCGGGGTGAGGATGAGTGGCCCGTGCTTGAGGTGTAAGGTGTTGAAGAAGAAGGTATGTTCTTGTAGTCTGCCAGCTCAGATTGATAGATCGATGAGTAAGTTGTGGCAGAGTGGTTACTGACCTGTACCGTCTAGTGCGATTGCCTGAAGCCGTGTAAAGAGTGTCCGCTACAAGATGTCATGGCGCCTGACCTCTGGAAGGCGTTAGGATGTTTCCATGGCTCGCTCACTACCATGATAAAGTGCCTAGAAGGTTGGTCTTCCCCGGATCTTCATCTCCCAAAAACCTTATCTACCACATGCTAACCCCGCTAGGCTTCAAATCACCCCCGCAATCCTCGCCTGGCGGCGACGCTACAGGTACCAACGACATCACCTGGGCCGCCGAGATCGATTACCTAATGAAGACGCACCCCGGCTTCGTAACCCTCGAGGATGCCTTCTGGGACTCTCGGGACAAGCTAGCGCTTAACAGCGCCGATGTCATGGATACCACGCGCGACCTGGCGGATGTAGAATATAAGCGACTGCTGCACGAGTACGGGCCTGCGGTGGGTCTGCTCAAGATGGCGATGCTAGATCGTGCATATATGGCACGCACGGCGTATAACCCCTTCGCGCTGTTAAGGGTCGGCAAGAACGTCATGGCGGTTTGTGTACGTACCCCCTTCTTTCTTTCTCCCACCCCCCTTTGTGCTTTATACCCCCCTCCCCCGCCACCCACCTACAAAACAAATCGAACACCCGCTAACACCAACCCCCCTAGAACGACCCCCCAAACTGGCACGTCTACACCCTAGCCCACACCCTCCTCACCACCGTCCTGCACTACCGGCTCTCCCTCCTCACCACCCCCCCCACCTCCTCCCCCCCCCTCCACCCCCCCCTCACCGCCTTCCTCCTCGCCTTCGACGCCCGCTTCTCAACGCGCAAAGAGCTCCCCCCCTCCGCCTGGCTCGCCGCCTTCCACAGCCTCTGTCTCTTCTCCATCACCAAGTCCCTCTTAATCGACACCCCGCGCCCCCACCAAGCCGACCCCTCCAAAGCCGCCGCGCGCCTGATGACAACGCACAAGATCCTCGTCTCCGTCTTCGCCTGGTCAGCGAAATTGTCAAACTGGTGCCCCAAAGAGCCCTTCGATAACCGCGACCCCCTCCTCCGCACCTGGACCGACGCCGCCCAAGCCGCCGACGCCCAAGCCGCCGAGGCCCGCGCCGACAAGCCCCTCAGCGACCCTATCGCCGCTGGCCCCCTGCGCGACGCGCTCGTCGCGACGCAGCGCCTCGTTAATAAGGAGGGCTGGGCGAAGGGGTGTATCAAGAACACGAAGGAGTTTCTGCTGGGGTTGGGGGCGGGGACTGCCGAGGCGGGGTTTAGTGGGTTTTGGGCGGTGAGGTATAGTGGGGAGGGGCTGGTGGTGCAGCCGCAGCAGGTGCAGGTGGCGAGGAGGAGGTCGCCGCCGCTTGGGAAATCGCCGCTTGTTAAGTCGCCGCTTGTTAAGTCGCCGTTGGCTGAGTATGCGGGGCCGGTGGTGGAGAAGAGAGCCCCGTTGCCGCATGCGGCGCCGAAGTCGCCTTGGAGTCCGCCGCCGCCGCCGGGGGAGGAGAAGGGGGATGCTGATGGGGACTCGGCGGGGAGTTATTACCGTAGAGTGACCCTCGAGACCGCCGCCGTCGCTGAACGACCTGTGTTCACAGGACCTGGCATCAAGATCTCAGGACGCATGCCTCTCCCCGCCCTACCTAGCTCTATGCGCAGCGCGAGCGTGGATGAGGTACGCAATGTTGCAGCGGCAGGGGAAGCGGGTAGTCCCTCAGCAGGCGCGGAGAAGAAGCCGAAGAGGAAGGGGCTGACGCGGGAGCAGCGCGAGCATGCTGCTGCGGTGAGGAGGGTGGGCGCGTGCGGGGAGTGTAAGGCGAGGAAGGTGAGGTGTGATCCTAGCCATTTGCGGGGGAGCGCGGAGCCGGGACCGGTGAGTCCGAGGACGGTGGGGTCGGGGTCGAGCAGCAGCCCTGGTGGCGGAGGGGCTGTTGGGCCGATTGTGAGGAAGAGGAAGTCGGAGTGAGTTTTTACCTTTTTTCTTCATTGCCTAGGGGTTTCTTTGTCACTCGGGATCTTCTGTTACCCAAGGTCTTCTTGTTATCCAAGGTCTTCTTCCTTACCCAGGGTCTTCTTCTTTGTTCACCAGACCCTTATCAACATCTCAAACTAACGCTGCATCAAGGAGCCCCGCCCCACCAATAATGCACATGGGAATCAGCATGCTCGCTCGCCGCGGCGGTCTCGACGCCACAGATGATACCCCCGACGACGCCGCAGATGACGAGGGTGGAGTTGATAAGGAGGTGTTTGTTGTTGCTTAACGGGTGGTGGTTATGGATGAAGCGCGCGCATGAACGGGTTGCAGTGGGTGGGTGGAGTTAGTGGTCGGTTGGTTGGTTTCTTTGTCCCGCCTGCCTGCCAACAAATTATTTGGCTTGAGTGGCGGAGGGTGCGCTTGTGTGCTCAGCTTGGCGAATATGCCAGCGATGCGATGCGTTACGATGCGTTTTACGAATGTTGATGAATATAGATGCGTGGCACGTGGGGGTGTATGAGCCACGCCACAGCTACGGATGATGAGGAGGAGGTGTTACGATACGTTTTTAGCTGTTCTGGCTAGGTCTTGCCATTTGCTCTGCGCCTTGCGATGGCTCTAGCCTCGTGATGGCTTACGAGCACAATATGGAGGAGATTATGGAGGAGATAAGCCTAGCAGACCCAAAATAACGAAATAAATAAATTCCAAAAAACCACTTTACCGTGCGCGTCTAAAACCCAAAACAAATTCACCCATACCGCCCCCTCCCCAAACCAAACAATAGTGTTTGGCGGATACATATCTAGGTAGTATCAGTGAAGCCCATGGGTAGGGTATATACCTAGCGAGGATCTAACGGGTAGAGTAAGGTATGTATCTAGATACATGAGGCTGAATAGAGTATATATAAAAAATAAGCTTTTGATAATAATAAACCCCTTTCCGTAAGCCCTTATTTATATGCTTTATCATTAACATCATCGCTATTACTATTAGCCTCTTATACTCTACCTTAATCCTATAAGTAAAGTAAATATCTTTGGTTATGGCGAGGGCGGTGGAGCTGGGGATGGTGCGGTTGGGACCGCGGGTTGCGGCTTTGTTGAGCTAGTGCTCGAAGGCTGACATGTTATTTAGAGAGGCCATAGTTATGAAGTCTACAGTAGCACATACCTACATGTAGTGGCATTTGTCCTCCTTATATAGGGTTAGCACTATACCATGCCACCAACTGTTGTCGATCACTACCATCTTACCCACTATCATAATCATCTCGTCGTCGTTGCTTCTCGCCTTGAGCTTCAGTTGCAACCTACCAATCCTGGACCACTCCCTGTCATGTTACCACACTACGCATCCTATATCTGCAGTGGAAGAGCACCGGATCTCGATCCCAGCGCCTACAGAGTCTCTGGTACGCGGATCCCTATCCGTTCCATTGTAGGAAGCTCCTCCTCGGAGCCTCCGGCTAGTGCTTGTGTACGCAACGCTCATCAGGTGCCGCTCGTAGCTTGCTCCGGCAGGGAGTTATACAAGCTTTCATAAGCACTCGGATGATCTTACCCTACTATTCGGCTCCGGATCAGATCACTTTGTGGGGTGATTAGTATTCAGGTCGATTGTTTTGTGGGTTGGCGGGGTAGTTCTCACTTTTGGGCGCCTGTCACTAAACACCACACACTCTGCAATTGTTCGCTCTCATTATCATCAAGAAGGGACCATGCCCATTCAGATACCATAACATATGTAGAGTAGCTTCCAGTCTCCTCAAATACATACAAGGTTCCATTCCCACACCCCCAGGACCGCCCGCGTCCACCCCAACCTACAAAAACCATCTAAACTCCGGCGCCCCAGGCCCCTCTCTCAACCTCTCCGTGGCCACCGCGCCAACCCCACCAGTCGTCCTCCGGACCCCCTCCTTCTTATCTCTCCTCTTATTATCCCACGCCATCCACAGGCCCAGCAACACCGTGCAGACGAGCCCTACGCCGCCGAAGGCCGCTGTCGTGGCGAGCGCCGGGATGTATTTGGGCGCGTCCTGTTCGCGGAAGATGTTGGAGGCTACGATGCCCATTAGGTTGGCGAGCGGGACGGCGACGGAGGTGAGTAGTAGGCGGCGCGAGGGGTGGGGGGTGTTGTTGTTGTACCAGACGTCGAGGATGACTGATGGAGCCGAGGTTCCCCCTGTGGTTTGTTAGTTACGAGTTTTTGGTTGAGGGGTGGGAAAACAAGGACAAAAAAAACATACAGGTCATCATGAAACTAGCAAAGTAGGCCACGTTCAGTTGCGACTCGACATCAATCCCAGCATAGATCGTCATGCCGATAAACGTGAACATGAATCCCAGCGCGATAAATACCCATCTGTTTCTCGTCAAATCACTCGCGAAGCCCAAGACCAACAGCATCACAGCCCCCGATACATTAGGTGCCACGGTATACAGGTTCGTCTTGATTGTGTCGTAGCCGAGGCGCTGGATAATTTGCGGGAGAAAGAGCTGGACGGCCTGGAGCGGGACACCGAGACAGATCTCAATGACGAGGATGGCCCAGGTGGTCGGGTGTAGGAAGATGACTGCAGCATCACGCAGGTTGAAGACTCCATCGTCGTCCTCGGACGCGGAGGAGTCGAGAAGCATACGCGCCTCAGCGAGGATCTTCTCGTCGTCGTTGAGGAAGTGCGCCGTCGCGGCATTGCGCGGGAGGTAGAAGTAGGCAAAGATGGAGAAGAGCACGGTGCCGGCGCCCTCGATGAGAGGGAGGAAGCGCCAGCTCTCCATGACGTCGGATTTGATCTGGAAGACGCCAAAGGCGAGGAGGCCGCCAAAGGCAGAGGCGATGGATTGGCCTGCGTAGAAGATGGCGAGGCGGCGGGCCAGCTCCATGCGGCGGTAGAAGGTCGTCTGGTAATAGATGACGAGCGGGAAGAAGGCGGATTCGGCCATGCCTAGGAACCAGCGGATGGCCATGAGACCAGCGAAGTTCTCGGCGGCGGCGAAGCACATGGTGCACGTCCCGAAGACGACCATCATCGCCGGCAGCACGCGGTTAGGACCATACTTCTTGCCTAGAATGGCAAGAAACGGTGCAGTCAGCACGTATGGGATGAAGAAGATTGACAGGACAAGACTGTATTGGTTTGTGCCTTCCATGCCGAGGGACTCCTCGAGGCCGGCCGTCTTTGCGTTGCCGAGGTTCGTCTTATCGAGGGTATTGAAGAGGTACATTATGGCGAGAGTAGGGAGGATGCGTAAATCGAATTTCCAGACCAGGCGGCGCTCGGCGGCCTTGTCAAGGACCACTGGCGGCTGCTCATCTTCAATCTCGTCGACCTTGTCGACAGATTGGCGGGGCGACGAGGGGTCGTTGGCCTGCTTCTCTGGGTCTTGCACCATGATGGTGAGGGGTAAAGAGGAGATGTGAGAAGCAAGAAATTCTACCGGCTCTTTGACAGGTAGATAGGAAGAGCCGAGGATAGGGTAATGGGAGAAAAAATAGGAAGAGGGCGATGAAGAGGGAGGAGGGGCAGGAGATAAGAGCGGCCGAGGCGGACAAACCTGTTGTTATAAGCCCTGACTGAGCGAGGGTGTGTGGAGTCCACATAGCTGCTTTACTAAAAGCATTATCGTCACTTTAATTGTTATCGTACCTGGCCGTTGACCCGCAAAATAACCCGATATCTGCTGTGAGAATCACCAGTCGACGACGCCGAATATGCGAGGAAAAAGATATGGAGATAACCCCACGATAGGGAAAGATCAACACGGCGTCGGCGAAATACCACGTGAGACGGCCGGTTGAAGGCTCTCGGCGGCCCTCGGCGGTGCTTATTGCTTTGAAGCTAACTCGAACTATCCTAACACTAAGAAAAAAAAACGTTAATAATATCTTTCGGTGGCAAACAATTCAATTTCATTCGTAGGGCCAGTTTGTCCAAGTAGCCAAGTAAAACTAACTTTCGGTCAATGTCTAAACATGGCTAGGTCTTACCCCGCGTTTCGAGCTTCATTAAGCTTCCATGAACTATGCGAGCAACGGAAACTGTGCTGTGCGATCTCCGTGCGGACTTGAGAACCCGTCGGCCATCGACCGTGGGCGGTCAAATACCACGGCTACCTGTGACGCCGCCATCGTCATCAGTGGACGCCTCCATGCCGGTATTATGCAGGATTCGTTAGGAGTGAATTGGATATAGTCCGAGGTGAAGTTCAAGGTAAGTCGAGGATAAATCGAAGAAGAGAAAGTTGAGAATAAGTCGAAAATAAGCCGGACAAGTTATATAAGCTGTATGCATTCCCCGCATTCACAATATGCACCTGTTGTCATCACAATGATATTCGTTCTATCCCCATCGACTGCCGGTCAGTCTCTAGACCTATATGAGGTCCAAGTTACCACATAAGCCACAGTCGCATCCCGCCCCCTGAGACGTCAGACGCCCTGTCATATTACCACACAAATGTAGTCATGGCTGTATCTCCTTCGGCATGCTGCCATAAATCAACCCAGTGGTAGCCAGCCAAATTTCTGATTCGGCAGTCTGTTTGCGCCTCGCAAACTGTTGGGAATATCACACGGGCTTACCTCTCGTTCGCGTCTTCCCGACTCATTCTCTCGATGTTACTCAAGAGTGATGTAAATCGCTGCCCGTCTGGCTGCGTGGACATGTAGCAGGGCCCGTCCAGTAACCTCCATCATCCAGGAGCGACGGAAATGATAGTCCAGTACCATGCTCTGTCGTGTCGACATGTACCAATGCCTCAGCGGTGATATTCATCCATCAGTTCCTTCCTGTTCTGCCAAACTAGGATCTGAACCCCAACATCATTAGAGCGATCCCTAGATGAACCAGCGCATAACACGCATTCAAATACGAAGCCGGTTCCAGCTCCCCGGAGTTACAACTCCACCTCCTCCACCTCCATCCCACACTCCACACACGCTCTGACCGTCCTCCCCCCCTCCTCAACCGTCGCTCCCCACTCATGCTCATGCCTCCCCCCGCCAACCTTATCGCCAAACGCACCCCCTGTCCCCCCCTCCTTCGCCGCCCGCCTATAATGTTCCGCCCTCGTCTTCCGCTTCAGTTCTACCAGCTTCGACTTGAACTTCTCCTCCTTGCGCTTCTTCTTATCCGCCTCGCGCTTTGCAAACTCGGCGTCGAGAGCTTCCGCTGAACCCCATTTGGAGGGCCCAAGGGCGTATTCCTCAACCTGGTAGCGGAGGAAGAGCATCATGTCGTGCCAGTGAGATTTATGCGGGTTAGGCTTCGAGAGATGCGGGAGGAGTTCGGGATCCCTGAGTTCCGCTGCGCCGTGTCAGCTCATCATCGATCTCGGTAGTCCAAGTCCGCAGGTACCAAAGGTCATGCATGCCAGCAACTGCCAGCAACTGCCAAGAATGTCGGAAAAAGGGGGGGAACTCACGGTCCGTCAGGAGATAATCATCCTTCACCTCCGTCTTGGTCAACAAGCTGTACTTCTCCGGAAACTTATCCTTACACCCCGCACAAACCTCCGTCCCAAACACCTCCTCCCACACCCAATCTATCTCCCAACTCCCACACTCCCTACACTTCTTCCTCTCCCCCCCCTCCAACACACTCAGCCCCGGCTCAAACATCCCCTCCTTCCTCCGCCTCAACGACTTCATCAACTGCATCCTCTCCCACTCCGCAAGCGACATATGTGCAGGCTTCCCCCAATCCCCCCCATCACCGCCCACATCCCCCCTCCCCGCGCCTCCCGCGCCTCCATCTTCCTCCGCCAGAAAACCGCCCTTCGTATCCACCACAGCGCTGAAATCGTGATCCACGAACTTCCTAAACTTCCTCGCTGCCTCTATCCTCGGTTCTCCTGCTGTGTCTGCGCGCGCGTCGCGCGACGTCGAGGGCACGGCCGAGGCGTATGCGCTGGTTGAGATGGCGGCGGCGGGGCGTTTGATGGGGGAGGCGAGGAAGCCGGAGGGGGTTGTTGTGGAGTCTGAGCCCGTGGCGGCGGCGGCGGCGAGGCGGCGGCGGTCGTAGAGGGATTTGGCCTTGAGGCGTTGTTCCTCCTGTGGGGAGTTAGAGGGTTGAATCTGAGTGGGGGGAGCGGGCTTACTAGGCGGCGAGCTGCTTCTGGGGTGCGTTGGGGAGCGTGTGAGGAGGCGGGGGGAGGTGTTGATGGTCGTGATGGGTCGGCCATGATGGGGTCCGTATACGCGGAGTTTATGGTGTTATGTATGGTGTTGTGAAGCTGGGAAGTTAAAGTTGACGTTGTGGTTTCGGGGTTCATGTTTCGGCGAGGCTGAGGGTGGCGGCACATTGACTCACGCGGCTGAGGGCGGAAGCCGATCATCCCGAAGGCAACATGGTGGCGGGCAAGAGGCTAACTATCAGCCTTGGAGCATGTCTCATATTATAAAAATATAGTATTACTATATTGCACTGTGAGGCATTTTGTGTTATTTCACCTCGATCCTAAGACTGCGGTACATGTGTCTCACCGAGGTTAAGTCATCATGATCGGCGGGAGAAAGGCTCTCGGCATTCATTATCAAATTCGCAGTAATCGTTACAGTTTTATGACATCGTACTGTACAATTGCTACCGCGAAAGCTTCTAACCCATCATAAACCCTCCAACCTCAATGCCAGTCTATATCCCAATTCCCGCGTCTATAACCCCCTACTCCTCCTTGGCACCGCCACGGCCAGCCCTCTCGGCAGCCTCAACAGTCTTCTTGTCGCTGGAAACCTCGCCACCCTGTTGCAGAGCGCTCATGAACGACGCCGCAGCCTTGAAGGGCCTCTTGAGGTCGCCCTCAGCTGGCTGGCCAAAGAGGTGGATCTTGACGAGGTTGCCCTCGAAGGCGCCCTTGAGCGGGATGATGGACTGGATCAGGAGAGGGTTCGTGTACTTCATGTACAGGTGCATCACGGCCATCATGCCGACACCCATTAGCTGCGACTTGAACAGGGCGCGGACTTGCTGGATATCGTAGGCGTGGACGGTCGTGGTGACGAGCTTGGGCTCCTCGGTGGACCCCATGGCTGAGGGCTCAACGTATTTGAGAGTCTTAAGGTCTTCACAAGAAAGTTAGCAAGGGTGTCCTCTAGATACTGTTCTGCATACACAATATGTGTGGCATATGGGGCAAGCGCAACGTACCCTTCTTCTTGTTGATCTGCGACTGGACGTAGAGGTACACGAAGGCGATGATCACATTGGATGCAATGTATAGCCCACGGACAATGTTGAGGACATCTGGGTTCTCAAAATCGACCTTCTTGGAGACCTGCATCATCCCGAGGATGATGACCAGGTTGGAACTATAGGGGCGCCGTCAGTATTCGCGCACGGCGCATTGAGGGGGGGAATTGGTGAGCCCTACATTTGCGGACTGATACCCATGGTGACGAGTGCTGCGGATGAACCGGATGAGAGTCAAAAGATATAATTATCTGATGAAGGGGATAGTCGGCGACGGCGAAGAGGGATGCGACGGGGATGATGGGGTTGGGGAGATCTCGGGGTGGAATTAAGGAGTTGGAGAACCTGAGATATGGAAATGTATCCACAGAAACGCTTCGCACCAGGTAGACGTAGAATTAACGCGGCACATCACGTGCTCACCAGCCCATTTCGGACTTTTGCCGTGGTACGCGCGATTTTGTACTTCGGGCTTCGGATGTTTCAGATGTCACGTGCCTTTCAGGGCAACTTGTATTTTCTGGCGTGCTTCTATAAATTGCAGTCGTCACGTGCATAGACATAAGGTGTTGGAGGACAAAGCAACGTCGCCTCAGGCACCAAGATCATCACCCAAACGATCATCTCCTGTACTGGAAGCTCAACGACGCCTTGGAAGAATCTCCAAATTCAGGGCGTTAACGAAACCCTCTCCGAACGACAGATATCCACGCAAATACAAATTCTCAGGGCGCCGAAACACCACTTAACATCTCAACATTTCTCATTCTCTCGGCCACTATGCGCTGAGAGAAATTGGGGTCGACGACATACAGCTTCCCGTCCCCTGACGCACGAAGCTGTGATTTTCCGCGTTCCGCAGTCGATGTTTGACGATTTGAATCTTATATAAGGCGTCTATCGGTGTGAGCAGCTTTCACGAAGCGCGTTTAAGGCGTAGAGCTGCAGTGTGATGGCGTGGCAGGGCCCCCAAGGCTTGGGAAGCAATGGCGGCAATGGAGATGGCAGCAGCCAGTCCAACCAGCCCCAGGGCACCGAGTATACTCTGCAAGGTAGGAGCTGCAGAAATTGCTAAAGCAGAGGACACCAGCTGACGGGAGGCATCTAGGTGTAATGCGATTCCTCCAGACCGAATGGCATCGTCACGAGAGAGATCGCAACGGATGGGAGATTGAGCGCCAGGAGATGAGGGTGCGCATCGCGTCGTTGGAGGGAAATGGACGGAGATCAGATGTACAACAGAAGGGCCTGAGGAAATATGTCAAGATGCTAGAAAAGGCACTGGCAGCCGAGCGCAAGAAGGACAAGACGGCCAATGGAGTCGCAGAAGAGGTGAAGGAGGGTGAGCTCGATGAAGCTTCGAAATTGAAGCCTCATGCTAGGAGTATGTCTTCTGAACCTCGAACGGCTAGACAATTTGCTAACATGCCTGAAGCTGCACCTGAGAAGCCAAGCGCGTCATTCGCAGTCCAGCAGCCAGGCGATGCCGACAAAGACGAGGACCCAGACCGATCGGGTCTGAAGACCTACCTCGACGGGTGTGCGAACGAGTTCACATATCTTATGGTCTCGCCATCCAATCCCCAACCCCCGCGCGAGCCTGAATCGCAACATAACTTGGTCCTTGGGGAGATGGGCCAGGCGGAGCAGGTGGCACTGAGCCAACAGGCGCTAGAAGAGATGTATCTGCCAAAGCAGAGCATGCGTGATATGGCCCGGCAGTCTCAGCCGCAAGCCACCCAACAGGCCCAGCCAAATCTGCCCCCGCGGAATAATGACGCCCAAGCCATTCCAATGGTACGCGACCAATACCAACAGGAGCCCGTGCGAGAGGAGTACCAAAACCAATTTCAACAAAGTCAACCGGTCGAGGAGGAACAGGTTGCTCAAACCAACCATGCTTTCGACAACTATAGTAGGCCAACCGAGAATGTGCCTGCAGAGTCACGAAAGGAAGGCCAAACAGAGGCTGACGGCTGGGATTTTGGCGAAACATCCGAATTCCCTGCCCCTGAGATCAAGGTTATGCCGTCGAGGCCGGACACCGATGCCTTCCCAATTGCGCCACAGGAGCTGCCAAAGTCGCCAAATAGAAACGCGCAAAGGAGGCGAAGCTCGGCGTCTCGCAGGAAGAGTGCCGATGGCGAACAACTAAGCCTTGGGGTTGCGCAGAAGGTGGACGGCAATTTCAAGGTCCGCTTCGGCCTTAGAGGTCACCTGGATGTCGTCCGATCGGTCATATTTACCGGCGGCGGCAGTCCAGGCGAGCCAGAGCTATGTACGGCCGGCGATGACGGAGTCGTAAAGCGCTGGATCATCCCAGCACGTTATGAAAATGGAATCCACAGCGGCGCAAACGACCTCGACATCCAACCTTACTTCACTCATCGTGGCCACAATGGCTCAGTCATGTGCCTCACATCGTACTTCCCCTCGGCAAACTTTGCGAGCGGTGGACGAGCCCAAGGTGACGGCTGGGTGTTTTCCGGTGGTCAGGATGCGTCAATCCGCGTATGGGAGCGCGGTCGCGTAGATCCAAAGGCTGTTCTCGACGGCCATACCGACGCCGTCTGGGCCGTCTGCGTCCTCCCCACCACATGCGGCGCCATCTTTGGGCAGAACACTGCCTACGGCCCAGCAGACCGCATCCTACTTGCCTCTGGCTCCGCAGACGGCACTGTGAAGGTATGGTCGGTCTCCGCGCCACCATCGTTAATGTCACCATCCGGCAGCACCGGTCGCCGTAGCACTGGCCGCCAACGTGGTAACTCCATGAGTTCCGGCTCTGCATTCCCAACCTCGCCACAGCCGAGCGTTGCCTCCACCAGCCCATTCAACTATACCCTTGTCCACAGCATCTCTCGCGAAAACAGCACCGCGAGCCCGACGTCCATTGCTAGCCTTGGGCCACGTGGTGAGAGCTTCTGCGTCTCGTATAGCGATGCCGCGGTTCTAGTATACGACACGCGCACTGGAGAGGAAATGGCTGCCATGGCAAGCCTAGAGACGTATGATGGAACCACGGCGACGGGCGTAAATGCCGTTGTGGCCACGACTACCGGGCTAGACTCGTCACTGACCTTTGATGCGGCGCGCGGGCTGTCCGAGGATGACAACGTGGTCGTTGGGGGCGCGACTGGATCGCAGGCTGGTATCGAGGGAACAGTCATTAGCGGACATGAGGATCGCTATATCCGCTTCTTCGACGCTAACAGCGGTAAGTCTTCTATTCCCCGTTTCCGATCTCTTTGTCTGGCCACCCCTTGATGTGACCCGTACTGACATCAGATAGGTCAATGTACATACAACATGCTCGCACACCCAGCCGCGATTTCTTGCCTGTCGATGTCCCCCGACGGACGCGAGCTAGTATCAGGTGGCCATGACGCGTCGTTGCGATTTTGGTCGCTCGAGAAGCGTGCCTGTGCGCAGGAAATGACGAGCCACCGGCTCATGCGCGGAGAGGGTGTTTGCAGCGTGGTGTGGAGCCAGGACGGACGATGGGTTGTGAGTGGTGGGGGTGATGGCGTCGTGAAGGTTTTTGCTAGGTAATGAGAGGCGGTATACCCGGTAGGCGATGTATATGGTATATGATTTCTTGTGCAGTAGGGGCATTTTCGTTGCTTGCGGTGCGTGCATGGGGCGTGGTAATTAGGGAGCTTAGTTGGTTTGTAGCAGGTGTCGTGGGGGTGGGATCCGTGGTGTTGTGATGGTGGAGGAGAGGTGGTGTATATTAGCACATTTGACTGGTGAGGGGAAGAATGAAGTTAAGTGGATGGCCATTTCGATCTATTGTTGCCGTGACGTCCCTGCAAATTGCACCCCGTTCATCTAGTTAGGGGCAACCGTGACAAGCACGTAGGGTGAACTTTTACACATTAATAGCGGGATTATGAGGCAATATGATTTTACTAGTAAAGAAAGTTTCTAATTGATATTAGGTAGTATATATATGTATATGTTCAGGCCAGAATCGACCTCAAAAATCCAATCCAAAATGAAACAAAGAAAACCCCTATTTTCTCAAACCCTTGGTTCGGCCGCAACCTCCTTGGTTCCATTCACCGCATCCCCATGAACCTGCTCAACCTGCTCAACCTTCTCCTCCTTATCCTTCTTGCCTCCCACCAACCCCTTAACCTTCTCAATAACCCTCGCTGTCCTCCCACTGCTTCTCCGCACGCGGAACAGATAATACAGCGCGACAGCCCCAAAGATGTTGAAGAAGATATATACCCACACGAGCCCGAAATTCCTCCAGCGCTCGTCCCACTTAATCCCATTCACGCTCAGCTGCTGGTCTGCCACGCTAAGTGGGCAGTACTCGCAGTTCGCCGTAGCAGACGGGTTCATGATTTGACCATAGGCGGCCGAGGCGTACTTCTCGAGATATGTGCCACATGTCGCACCAGGCGTCGGCTGCATGACGGCCAGCTCGCTGTCGGAGCAGACGATCTTGCGGTCGTGGAGGCCGGTGGCGACGATACCCGAGACGAGGTATGTGAGCGGGGAGACGCGGTACATGAAGATCCAGAAGCCTGGAAGGGCCTGCGGGGGCTGGAAAACACCGTTGAAGGTGAGGATGAGAGAGAAGAGGAGGGTCGAGATGCGGGCTGCGGTTTCGGCGTCGGGAAGGGCGGCGATGAGCAGGTGCGCGTAGGTGCTTGAGAATATGAAGAGCTGGATGCAGTAGAGTAGGATGAGGCCCTGGCGCTCGGAGGACTGGAAGCCGCCGAGCGTGTAGATGGGGTAGTAGTAGCTGGCGAAGACCACGATACCGAGTAGGATCTGGTACGGGATCTCGACGAGGATGTTGGCAGTGATGAAGGCAACCCAGGAGTAGGCCTTGCTGGGGCGCTCGCGAACCTCGTATAGGTCACGCTGGATGATGAAACGCGGCATGATCTGCTGCACCATACTCGACAGAATGGCCGTCAACATGAAGATCGAGAAGACGATATCTTGTAGGCCCTGCATAGACCTATCTGCGTGGAAGAAGGAGAATCCGATGAATAGCGCCGACACAATTCCGAGCACGAACTTGCTGTATATGTAGCCCGGTGTGCGCCAGTACTGTGCGAAGACACGAGTAGTTACATGATAGAGCTGTGTGGAGAATGGCATGGCAAATTCGCCGTGAGAATCTTCGGCGTCATGCGAAGGCTGGGAGCCCATCTCCGTCTTGATGCGTGCGAGCTCGCGCTGGACGCCAACGGATTCCTCGCTCTTTTTCCAGACTTCGTGCCAGTCTTGTGTTGCGCGTCCAGAGGCACCCGCACCAACCATTGTGAGCATGTACTCGGCAGGGTTCTCCTCTGGGTCACATTGCGGCGCGCCGTTCCTCTCAAAGTAGTTAAGTAGGGTCTCCGAGTTCTTTCCAATATCTCCAAAGTAGACGGTCCTGCCGCCCTTGGCGAGGAACAGGAGCCTGTCGAACTCTTGGAATAGAATCGCGGAAGGTTGATGGATAGTCGCCAGTACAGCCTGTCCGTTATCTGCAAGTTTGCGAAGGAATGCTACAATAGCCCATGAAGACTGCGAATCGAGACCCGATGTTGGTTCATCCAAAAATAGAAGAAGCGCTGGCTTCGCCGCAAGCTCGACACCAATAGTCAGCAACTTGCGCTGCTCCACATTCAGTCCCTCCCCGGGCACACCCACGACGGCCTCGGCAAAGTCCTCCATATTAAGCATCCTGATGACGTCCTCGACGAACTCTTCCTTCTCCTTCTTCGTCACGCTCTTTGGCTGGCGCAGGTAGGCCGAGAAACGCAGCGCCTCACGAACTGTCGATGTCTCCAGATGCAAATCCTGCTGCTGCACGTAGCCAGTCTTGCGCTGGAAGGAGGCATCTCGCGCCTTGCCCGATACCAGCATGTCACCAGTAATGACACCCATGGTTACACGTCCCGCCAGCACATCAAGCAGCGTAGTCTTACCAGCACCCGATACACCCATAAGCGCCGTCAGGGTACCAGGCTTGACCCAGCCGCTGACGTTGTCCAGGAGGCGGCGCTCGCCACCCTTGACGGGAACGTCGTAGCAGACATCTTTCCAACTGAATACATCGGTTTGCGGTTCGAGAACCCTGACTGTGTCATCCTGTCTTGTCTCGGCGGCCTCGTCGCTACGCCCGACTGCGAGCGCCGCGTCGTTCTGGACCTCCTCGTCGGTGTTGCCCCCCTTCTCACCCTCAACGATCTGTCTTGGCGCGTGGCCGCGGCGGAACACGAGGACCTCGGCCGCGCTCTCAGTAGTGCTGTTGAACTCGGTGGCGAGCATGTAGGTGAGGAAGAAGAAGATAGTGAAGGCCATCAGGATACCAAAGTTGCGCCACAAGTGGTTGATGCTGTACTCGTACGAGGCGGCAAGGAAGCGGTCGCCGTTGACGGTGCGCTCGCCCGCGACAGCACCGGCGGTGGCACAGACGAAGGTCGGGCCCGAGAGACCGGGGTAGGCGGGGACAAGTTGCGAGCAGTCAAAAGTCTGGCCGTGAAGCTCGTTGACGAGTAGCGCTTCAAAGGTGTACTGAATCGGATTGAGGTACATGATCCATTTAAACCAGGGGTGCATCAGCGGGCTTGGGATGACGTAGCCAGTATAGATGACGATAGCTAGGACCAGGACACCGGCGATAGCATGGGCTTGGGCTTCCGTGCGCGTGGTAGCTGCGATAGTACGGAAGATCATGCTCATCGTGAAGATGGCGACGAAGTTGAACAGGAAGAATATGAAGAATTGCCCTGGCGTTCGCCGCAGTCCAGCGAGGAAGTACAATATAACGTTGAATGCGGTGGAAATGAGAAACTTGACTGGTAAATCTGACACGACCCCAGCCAGAGCCTCAGCAAACGGATGATAGAAGGCATACGATGCCTGTTTAGACACGATCGGACGCTGCTCATAAAGCTTATTGATTTCCGTGACAGCCATAAGCGCATTAAGCAGGACCGCAAAAAACAGAACACCGCCCTTCTGGAAGAAACTGGCCGTATTATGCGGAGTGTTGTAGAAGATACTTCCAATAATCAGTGCCATGATAGTCTGTCCAAAGATGGCCGTCATCGTCGACGCCTTGTCGTTCCATAGACGCTGATACGCACGCTTCGTGCAGTACTTGACCTGCATCGGTATGCTGACCGTGTACGGCGACTTGGGACGCTGATGCTTCGACTGCATCTCCTTGCGGCTGTCGTAGAATTCCTGTAGCGTAGGTCCACCAATTGGGTGCGCTGCCTCGTGCTCCTTGATCTCGGCCTGTAGAGCAGCATAGGCCGCGCTGCCGCGCCAGTAGTTCTCGAAGTCCTCGGGAGTGCGGGGCACACGGTCCTCGAATCCGGGGCGGGCGCGTCGCTCAACGGGGTTCGTGACCGAGGTCAGGAAATCTCCCGTGGTCTGTCGTGGCGGGCACTCGTAGCCCATGTCGAGGAAGTACTGCTTAGCGTTCTCGCAGGCGCCGAAGTAGATCTGCCTTCCCTCATACAGTACAATCGCCTTGTCGAACTCATCATAGATGGCCTGACTGGCCTGGTAGATGGCCAGCAGATTCGCCGCGCCAGTCAGATTGCTGCTCATGCGTAGAGCGCGTGTGAACTCGAGTGCGGTGGCGGCGTCAAGGCCACGGGTGGAGTTATCCCAGGCGGCGATAGGGGCACGCGCGAGGGCCATCTCAGCGATGGAAACACGCTTGCGCTCACCACCCGAGACGCCGCGGACGTACTCGTTGCCGACCATGGTATCATAGGTGTGCGAGAGGCCGAAGACGGCCATGATGACGCGGGCCATGTGGTCGGCGCGTTCTTCGCGGGTGAGGTCCGTAACATGGGCCTGGGAGGTGCGGACGCGAGAGGCAAAGGTAAGGGTCTCGCCGACGGTAAGATGGGGGAAGTGCTTGTCGACCTCTTGGTTGTAGCCAACCTCGCCCTTGAAATGTTTGGTCATGAGCTCTTGTGGGATACCATCGTAGTGGATGACGGAGCCCGGATCGACTTTCAGGCCTTTGGTCTCGCCCATCAATGTCTTTAGTAGCGTGGAGCAGCCGCTTCCAGGTCGCCCAAGGACAACCAGCAACTCTCCCGGCTTCACAACGCCCTCAAACTTATTAAGAATGACCTTCTCCTTGCCCTTCCCGAATATTTCCCCCAACCTCAATGGCATCGCCAGCGTCGATCCAACAGTGTTCTGCAGCATCAACCCCTTCCCCGCACCTGTCACCCTAAGATTTTTGAATACAATTCCCGCCTTGCGCTGTGCAATACCCTTCTCAGTGCTCAGCCGCACCATCACACGCGCCCATTTATACGCATCGAAGTTTGGGGAGGATGGGTCCAGTGCCGGATCCCCAGGCGCGAGCTCAGCATATGTATCCCGACGGGACAGCGTCGACGCAATACGGTGCAGCTCATCGCGGTCAGTTGGTCGAACGGACTCAACGACGCCACTCTGGCGGCGAGCTCGTGCTGTAGCCGTTGTGGCGGTGGGCCGCAGTGGTGCGTACTGGGTCCCTTCGCCGTCATCGTCGATTTCTACATCGTCAAGCTCGGCCTCTTCGTAGGCTAGGTTGCCAGGTGTATGCTCTACGTCTGTATTTTCGCTCGAGTGGCCAGGGCTGATCCCTTCAGCCTTTGCGTCATCGGTCCCATGAGGCGACGAGTAGCTGTGGGAAGCCATTACGGCAGTGAATATCTGGTTGCTCTCAAAACGATCAATGTGCGTTGTATTCCCTATCCAAAGCTCAAAAAAGTTCTCGTTATAGCTTCGTTAATAGTTGAAGAAGTTAAGATAAGAAGTTAGAGAACAGAGCTTTCTCCTCTTTCCCCTCTCAAAAGGGGCAACCATCATCCCTATATCATAAGCCAGAGACAGTATTCCCATTCCGCCCTAAACAACGCCGATCTCCGCAATTGACGCAATTGGATTGGTCCCTGGCCGCCCTGGATCCTAGGATCGCTCGGCGCGGACACCTCGGTGGACTTTAGCTATAAAGCATGTCGTCATAGAACGGGCCGCCACCACCCACGGGTGTCTCGACGGCCGTCTCACACCGACTTTGTGCAGGAGATGGCAAGCATAATTCGTCCATAATCGATGAATAAACACATTATCCAGGAACGACGCTATAACGAATACCGGGAGGACGAAAATTTGGTGGAAAATAGTGAAATAATATGAAATAATACTGGAGCTCGACGTGGGATGATGTGGTTCCGACAAGCTATGTTCTATTTTTGCTGCTTTCGGTGCCTCGGCCATGTGAATCGCCGTCTCCGACCGCCGACGAACCCTGCATTGGCTCAGCCTTACGGGACGGATTTGCTTGTGAGTGCAACAATGCCCATACTAAAAATGATAAAATACCGGCCGTAAGATAAATCGTTGGTCATAAACAAAAAGCTTATAAAACCTCCGAAAACACCCTTTCACCCTACAAAGAAAGGCCACGCAACCCCCTCTCAGCCCCATTTAATATCTCCAATAATTCTCAATATTTGAGTTCTTGGCCGACACACGATACGAGGTGAGACAAGGTAAGACGGAACAAGACGAAAGAAGATTTAATAAGATTAACTTTGACCGTCGAAGCATCAACTGATGCATCGTAGACCGGTGATCGCAGGCTATTGGTGCTATTATAAAATTACAGTGGAACATTTCTAACCCTACCAACACTACCAAGACGGCTGGGATAGCACTAATGCCACGATTAACACTAAACTCGTCGGCTAGACCGGGCTGGGCTCGACGGAGGAACAATGCGCCTAGATCGCGGCGAACGCGGTGGTTGAGTGCCGGTCGGTGGAGGCGGCGAAGTGCCGATGTGGGGGGGTCGGAGTCGGGACGACAGCTAAATCGGGGGGATATTCTCCGAGCCTTGGGGGTAAGGCTGAGGGTATAAATGAGACGATAGAAGAGATATCTCGAGTTAATTAATGGCTTGATGAATCTGTGGTATATTATACAAACACCAAGGTGAAAATGGTTACTAAATCGGTGATGGTTATAGACCGGTGAATGGAAGTATATTAAATCCCGTCCCAACTACCCCCTTTTCCCCCCACCACTTTTACACCTTTTCCATCGCTCCTTCCCTTCAACCCTTGTCCCTATTCGCACCTTCCCTCCTACTCGCACCTTCCACTCCTCTCCCCTCGTTCCTTCTCTAACACTTACACCCCCTACATCGCGCCTTCCCTCTCACCACATTCAGTGATAAACAGTCTTCGTCACCACTGGTGCCTGCCACCACTGCCCGACATGGCAGCGGCAAGCGCGCTCGATCTCGTCGTCCTGGAAGTCCTTGAGCTTTGGCCACTTGGGCAGGAAAGTCTTGCAGCGCGAGTTCCCGAGTCTGCCGCCGTAGTTGCCGAAGGGGCCCTTGTCGCCGAGGCTGCGGGCGGCCCAGCGGTTCTTGATGGTCGTCGTGGTCGTGATGGCGCTGGATGTGTTAGTACGTGTCTCTCTATACTGGGATAAATGAGAAGGAAAAAGGGCCACTCACTCAATCTGCTTAACCTTCAACCAATCGTAGCAAAACTCCAAGCTATCCTTCTTCTTATTCCCAAAGCAACCATGGAAATCGAACACCAACTTCGGCGGGCAAGGAGGCGACGTCGGCGCAACTGTTACCACTGGTGGTGCCGTCCCAGAGGGAGTCGGGTACTGGCAGTCGTACACGTTGATGCGGTCCTTGCCTCCGCACTTCTGGCTCGGGTCACCTGCGCAGGGCATATCGCACTGCTCGTTTCCATCAGGGGCGGGCACGCCCGTCGAGGCAAGAGAGTCGGCGCACCAGCACTCCTGGCCATACTCTGTTCCAGCGAAACGGAAGCCAAGGGCGATACAGGCAGCAGTGCATGTCTCGTGGGATTGGTTGGCATCGCCTCCCTCGACGGAGGTCTTCAGCGTGCGGCCCGAGGTAGAATCCGTGTAGCATCCCAGGGGCTTACAGTCGTTGACGTCCGGCGGCGTGGGGATGGCCGCAGAGCAGTCCCAGAGATCGAGATACTCCTGGCCACCGCAGGTCTTTGAGGGATCGCCAGAGCAGGGGAATGTGCACTTGGATGCGTCGATGACCGGAGGTGAGACGTTGTGGAGGACGTCGCCGCACCAGCACTCGAAGCTGTATTCGAGGCCGGCGTACTTGAGGCCGGCGGCAAGGCAGGTTGCGCGGCAGGTCTCGGGGGTCTGGGCGTCCTCGGAGATCTGGGAGTTGAAAGTCAGGACGCGCGAGGGGAGGCCGATGGGGTCGGCGTAGCAGCCGAGGTTGACACAAGAGGTTGCCGTGGACGTTGGGGCGGTAGTGGTGGTAGTGGGCTTCTTGGTCGTGGAGGTGGTGCAGGGCGGTTCTGAGCTTCCGCCGCCGTTATTGCCGCCACCGCTGCTCTTTCCTCCACCAAGGCCGAGGAGATCGCCCACGCCTCCGAGGACGCCGCCGATGAGGCCGCCGAGTCCGCGGAGGTTGACTCCCACGCCTACGCCGACTCCTACGCCGCTACCGGGGTTTGGGTTTGGGTTTGCGTCAGGGTTCGCTTTCGCATTGGCCAGGACGACGAGGCCCGTGGCCACGAAAGAAGCAGAGATCTTCATCGTGAAGGTAGGTTTGAGATGTCTCGAGAAGAGGTAAGGCAGATGTGGGTGGATGGAAGACAAAGATCTGCAATCCCAACAGCAGATCCTCCGTCCTAAATACCCCGTCCCTCCCTCCCCCACGTTCTCGCAGTTGACAAACAGAATATTGCCTTGCGTCCCGTGGTCTCTCCACCAACCTACGCCTCGCTCCTTACGTTTCTCGTGAGGCGTCTGGCTCATTCCTCATTCTCGTAGTTTTTCTCAGCCCCCGCTCCCGCCCGTCTGCAGGCCAATAAAGCCTGCAGCCGCAATATTGGCACTTTGCTCCCTTGCCATGGGGGGTTATCCGTATTGGGACGGGCTGGCCCCTATAGACTTTGCATGGTCCCTGTGTGCCTATCTGGGCATTGGTGCTCGCTGCCAAAGCGCTTTTGGAATGGGCATGGTCAGTGCCGACGCCTTGTTGGGAGCATACCCGTCACTTATCCCGCGGCAGATGGCAGTATACCCGGGAGGGAGTATTGAGGCAGCGCTTGGACAGGGCTCGGACGGGGCCACCAGCAAACATTATCTAGCACTGTCATCCCCTGCGTCGCTCCCGTTTTTGTGGCTGACCCGGAAAGTGAAAAGAGGAAAAGGAAAGAAACGGAATGGCTCTTCAAGGGGGAGGCGCGAGCTGAATCGACTGATCAGATCGTGCATATATCAGTCAGCGAGGGGGGGATGTGTTGGCCCTAGTTGAGGTGACACTTCCGTGCCTATTGTTAGAACAAGAGTTTATACTTTATTGACCAATACTTTATTGACCACGCACCATATCGAGTATGTATAATATGTATAATATGCATACTATGCACAGTATGCACCACATACAATCATACACCCCATATCTCGCAAAGAATGTATTGAATAGTATGTATCAAATAGGATGAATGGTAAGTCATCGCACCCCATGCTAGAACGCATAAAAGCGATAAATTCGTGTTGACAATATGCGAGTCGTCGCACCGCATCACAGCCGCACTATATCGCACATATCCTCCTAGTACCACAATGCCAACCCCTGAGTCCTGTGGTCAGGGGACACGATGTAACAGTGCATATATAGTGCATACCCCGTACATAAACTGCATATTTTCCCTCCATCTCATCCCATCCATATCGCGCACCGCAAGCGAGCCCCAAGTAGCCAGCGCACACAGCATCGCGTCGCACAAATCGAGCACTCTCTACGTTTCCGAGGAGCGCGATATGAGACAAGTCCTATTATAAGGACCGTCGCATATCAATACGGCGGATCCTATCCGATGCAAGCCAGCGAACCGTACGAAGGAAGATGCGTGGCGATGATTTCGATCCGTACTATTGAAGCGCTAACCCTGTTCGACCCCGAATCAGTGCCTGTCTGTGCGCCGGCTGATCGTCCGCGGGTCTGGCCTGGGCTGTGACAGCCCAGATCAGCGTGCTTATATTGGTGACGATGTGCTTATGTTACTGTGGCGGTGGGGTAGCTGGGATAGGAGTGTTGGTATGAGTAGGAAAGCAGGTGCTATGTACGGAGTTGCCATATACGGAGTTGCCATATACGGAGTTGCCAGCGGCTCAGGGGTCAATCGGAATGACAAGGACCGTTCGGGAAGAGATGAGGTGGGTTTGAGATTCTTTGGGAAGGGTGGGCTTGGAATGCTTGTTGGTGCTTGTGTTACGAGGTGGGATGCAAGTGAGGGTTTGAGGATGGAGAGGCGCATCCGGATAGTTCGGGAAAGAAAAGACATGCGGCAATGGTTGAAGGGTGCATTGAGTTTAGATAAATTCGAGCTCGCTAACTTTATCCTGTTCCACCACTGGGCCTGCGGCTTCAGGGCCCAAAACCTTCTGTTCCACCACTGCGAGGTTCCGTATCCAGCTCAAAGGCTACGCGCTCACCTCATGTGCGCTACAGCGCGTGCCCGACCCCACCCGACGGAGAAGCTGCACCTGAAAGATTGTCTCTCATGTCTCAAATCTCAGGCCTCCTCGGCGGTTCTAGTGCACAACAACATGGCAGCCGTGAGGGACATCTCACTAACCCACTTTCCAAGGTGAGACACGGCATGATGGCCTCCAGCATTGCCCAGATAGTTATCCGGAAAGAAAAGAGACGGCTCCAATCCAGGAATATTAGGCAGCAGACAGGATTGACATCCTCAGACAACGTGTGTAATGGGCCGTGTGTATGCATTCGGTTGAGTCCCGAATGCGAGAGCAACACGCGGCACGAGGCCGTAGCTCCGATAGCGAAGAGTGGTACATCAACCCACATTTCATATTTATGCCACCGCGACGCTTCAAGGAGCATGGTAACCTCCAAATTGTTGCTCTTACTGTTGTCTTCGTTTCGTATAATTGACCGCCCGGTTATTTTCATGGTGCCTTCCTGTATAAAGCACACATGGGGCGGAATGGGGAACGTGGCACATTTGCTCACTGTTGATTATTGAACGAATTGCAAAATCTCATCGGCGTGTATAAGTGCCGCCATCGTTGTCCAGACCTCGGGAGTCGATCGCTGGCATCGCTCGAGTTTCGCTTGGCGCTGGTCCCCGTTCTGCTTCAACCCTTCGAATGCGCTGCATTCCGGCGAGCATCCTCTTCTCAACCTCCACCCTCAACATCTCCTCCGTCAAGCCACTCATCCTCCGGGTCCATATCCCTATCCTCCCCATACAATATCTCACAAACACCCCCCAACGGCACATCCAGGCACGCATCCGTCCCCACGCTCCAGACAGCCTTCCAATCCTTCTCCTGCCTCAAGCTCTTCATCCTCTTCTTTTCCAATTTCTCCTTCTTCCTCCCCTCCTTCCCCTTCTCTATCACCCCTGAGTGCTTCCCCTCCGGGTTACTCCTCTTCAAGCTCCCCTTCCCATCCAACGTCGCCACGTTCGCCGCTTGATCGATAATCGTCTCGATGCTACTCATTGGCAGCGTCAGGTATCCCGTATTGTACGCCGCTAGCGCGACATAGATATACACGATACACATGACGAGCCAGGCTGGGATCGCCAGCGACCACCAGCGGTTGGGGTAGTAGTATATCCCCAGCGCGTGCAGAAACGGGCTAGGCAGGTAACTCCATAGTATGTACATGAGGAACGCGAGTGACGAGAATAGGTACAGCACGAAGCCGTAGTATTCGTAGGTCGGGACCTTGGGACTGGCGCGCGGGACGGGTTCGAAGTCATCGTTATCGGAGGCGTCGGGGGTGGTAGGTCGGGAAGGTCGGAGGAGGGAGGTGAGGGAAGGCGAGGGTGGGAGGGGCGTCGGCGGGCGGTTGTAGAAGGGGGGTGCGAAGAAGTTGTGGTGGACGAGAGGAGGGGAGGGAGATGGTGACGGCTCCGGCGAGGAGGAGCTGGGGGAGCCGTTGTAGTGGGACTGGAACGCGGATTCGTCGTCGTCGTCTTCGTCGGCAGAGGAATAGGATGCCATTTCTGCAACAAGCGCACGAATCTGGAAAAACCGTGTTGTTGTGTTGTGCTTGTCGTTGTAGTGGTCAAGGGTTGGAGTGTGGATTGAAGTTAGGAGATGATGGTAGATTCGCGCGAGGCTGTGGTTATGCAAGGCTGACAAAATACTCCGTAGCCAACCAGGCGAATTTTATAACAGCAACGCAATATCTTGACGACAATACATAAATTATATATAATTATATGTTAAGCTAGGTAAGAAGGGATGTTTCTTATTCTTTTAATATTATTATACTACAAAGCCCCTAACCAGCAATCATTATGGGTATCGAGATGTACTGTATCGACCTACAGTTCAAATAAACCAAGCTTCATTTTTTTTATCACCCAGGGTATTATCCTTCTATTATCATCCTTCTAAATCAAAACTATAAAAACGCCTGACGATGCTGATACTCCCAAACCGCCCACCCGCTAAAATGCGAATATCTTCGTAGTGCCGTTATATGCAGCTTATAAGCTCAAGTCATTTTCGTTTGTCTCCCCTCCCCAAGCCAGTGCCGAGGCATCTCTGGAAGCACCAATATTATATCCTAGGGGCACAAATTAGACCTCTACACCTCCTTCTTTCCGTTCTTCCCTCACTCCTGCCACCTCTGTCTCACCCCCCTGATGCACTTTCATCCTCTCCATCCCCACCGCCTTTCTCTCCCACGACGCGCACGAAACCAGCACCCCCAGCGCGGCAACCACAAGAAGCGCCCTCATCTGCACCCTAAACACTCTCGCATACACCGCACGCACCATAGCCAGTACTTTGGGTTCAAATGCTAAGGCTCCTAATGGACTGCGATGTAGCACGTCCATCTGTTCACTTGAGAGGAATGACCCTAGCGCCGCCTCGGAACGGGCATTAAACAGTGCCGTAGCGATGGTGAGCCCGATGAATCCGCCCAGCGGACGCAGCTGCGCCGTTGCGCCTTGCGTGGCCGCGATCTCGCCCAGCTCCGAGTTGAGGGTGACCATTAGCGTGCCGGCCGAGAGGCACATTCCAATGCCGAGCCCGAGGATGACCAGGGCGCCGTACAGGTAGTGCGGGATGCTCAGGGTGTCCGGAATGGTGGTAAGGAGGCCGAGGGCAAGGAGTTGAAGACTGGAACCGGCTATGAGGGTTGGGGAGGTGAGATTGCGGGCTGAGGAGATGGCGCCACCGACGAAGGAGCCAAGGCCGGTGGCCGCGGCGAGGGGGAGGAGGGAGAGCCCTGCGTGTAGGGGGGAGGAGCCGTTGACGAGCTGGAACCGCTCGGGGAGGAGGATAGTGGCTGTTACTAGGGGGAATCCGGTGCAGAAGATGGAGCTAGATGGCGTCTGGTTAGTTCATGGCAATATCAAAGACAAGGGGGTGGAAGGTGAACATACCTGAAAGCGGCAGCCATGACGCGGCGCTTGAGGATGTGCATTGGGAATATGGGTTCGATGTTCGACCAGGAGCGCGCGCCGAGGAGACCCTCCCAAGTAAAAAACGCGATCCAGGACAGGCCCGACAGGACAAGGCAGGCGACGATAGCCGGCTCTCCCCAGGAACGTCCCCCTGTCGTCGCCCTCTGCAAGCCGTAGACTAAGCATACTGATCCTCCCATCATGAACAGTATACCCAGGAAGTCGATTCCTAGGAATGTACGCCATCTGCTGTCATCGGATATCTTCGTGCTAGCCGGCCAGATGAAGAAGATAGACGCCATGGCGATTACACAAAATGGTAGGTTTATATAAAAAATCCACCTCCACGTCGATTGATTCGATATGGCACCACCCAATATAGGACCCAACACCCCCGACCCGCCGACTGTGAGTCCGATCCAGGCTGCGCCAGCGGCAAACTTCGACGGATCCAAGACCTCGGCGATCATGACCATGCCCATGGAGTAGAGGCCCGCACCCCCAAGACCTTGGAAAGCACGGAAGACGATGAGCTGGCGGATGGTGTTCGAGAGCGCGCAAGCTAGCGAGAAGACCATGAAGAGCGCCCAGGAGACAAGCATTATGGATTTTCGGCCGTATATATCACTCAGTCGTGCGATGGACATGGCAAAACCTAAACGGATTAGAGGGGCGTGAGGCTATGGTGCGAGGGCGACTTACTCATATATGTCAAGAGATAGGCAAGGACGATCCATGGCGATAGCCAGAAGCTCCCGAGCTCTTCTACGATGCTGACCAGCGCCGTCGCTATAATAGTTGTGTCCAGAGTCGAGAAGAATACTCCGACAAATATACTGGAGTAGAAGGTTAGTAGTTACACCAAGATTCGAGTAACCCCAGCGTGAGAAACATACCCTGCCAGTGCAACATTCCTCCTCCAGGGTTCTACGTGAGGCCATGGCACAGCATGTTTGTTGGCCGTACTCGTGGCCACAACCTGACTCTGGATATCTTTCTCGGGTCCGGATCCGACGCAAGGGCTCGCCGCCCCAACTGTTGCCGTAACGTCCATTTCGGGACTCTCGAGAGCTTGAAGGTCGTTCCCACTCGCATTTTGCGACTCCAGTTCCTTTGGGAAACGGAGACTATCTGGGTTGCTAGTGGACATTGCGGCGGAGGGTGGCACCGTTGATATAGGGTTTGCTGTCTACTATGTGGAGGGATAGGAGCCAGGGGGGACTCTGGGTGACGTGGTAATATATGCGAGCAAATGATCGGTCCTTCAAGCCTCAACGTCGATCACTGACAGGGACTCGGTGAACGTTTCAACGTCTCTGGTGGCGTCAAGGGCTGTCCAGGATATGCAAGGGGTGGTCTCTCTTTTCGTCATCTAGGAACCGTACCAGATAGTTCATTAGTATCGTGGCCGCCTCTCGAAGTTCATATGCCAACGCGTGTCTAGCATACATATAGCCTGCATGCCATTCAGGTTGCCCGCCAGTCGATTACAAGCAGCGAAGAGCACAGCAAGGGAAAAAAACACAAGAGGAAGTTGTCTTACTTCCACATATATATCTTTGTAAGTAATCGAATCATCGATGTCGTTGGCAAGAATTCAACCTAGTCTCCTAACCGAAACAAGAGGGGCACACTTAAGTAAGGTAATAACCGACCCCCATAGCACTATAACATCGGGCTACACTATCCTGCATCTACTAGGATGAGGCAGCGGGCACTATCATGGTTGCTGTGGGGCTGTCAGAAATCGACATCAGCGTCATCTCCCAGGATGCTGGCTTCCATCAACCAAACGGCCTCCAGGAACCCCTTAGGAAACCTTGCTTCAAACCTTGTCCCTTAGCTTGTTGCGGCTATATGAGCCCCTCCAAAGTCCAATCGAAGTCCTGAAGTCCGCACCCAGTGAGCCAGGGAGGAAAGGGAGGGATTGCAGCCTAGAGATCCAGGTATAGGTCGTCGTCAGCAACCTCACCCCCCTGGCCCCAAATCATACTCCTCCCATCCATCTCGTGGTCTTCGGTAACCTGAACCCTCTCCCGCCCCCAGAAATCTCACATCAACTAGCCTCGGCCCTCTCTCCTAAAAGAACACAATCCCGGTCGTCTACAGGGCGCATTTAGCCTCTCCGCCGCGTGTCATATCCCCAAGCCGCGCCATGGCCGCCAAGCCAGCGCGGAACCGAACAGGCGGCTCGCGCGATTGGCCTTGTGGATATAGAACATTGAAACGGTGCAGATCCTCGGTTACAGCACTCAATCAGAAGGACTTGGTAGCGAGATGGTGGTCCTACAGAGTCAAGCGCGCTGCGTCGGGGATGTATGCTAGGTCCGGTGGCGTATGAGGCGCATGAGGCGGCGGGAAGAGTCAAAGCACGGTGGATAGCGCTGGACGCAGGTGAGTGGGGGATAGAGGAAAAGGCCAGAAGGGGAACTGGTAAGCGACGTAGGTGACGCCGGAGTTGTGCCGTATGACACCAGGGAAGTCACGTGAAACCCGATCCTTCCGATGTAATACTAGGATTGTCATCTTTTTTTTCCCGATGGGCTGATTGTACGACTGTAATATACATACTGCACAATCCTGGAATATGGTGGCGCCAAGCACTTTGACAGCGGAAGCTGTCCCACTGAAGAGACGGGCAAGGGCCAAGGTTGATCTGATAGCCTGGGACCCGGAGTCACCAGCCCATGCCGAGCGAATGGTTCAGCACCGTATTGCATGCGGGTGGAAACAGGACTATATCGAAGGGTGGCGGGTCTTGCAGCGAGAGGGGAAGATGGGTCTTCATTGGGTTGTAAGTTTCTCATATTTTTTTTTTTTTTTTAAAAAAAAAGGGTTTCAGATGGACTTTTAACAATATGGCGAAGCATTACTTCGTCATATTTTTACCTTTAGCCCCTTGACTCAAGGGGCTTGAGATTCTAGCCATGCAATCTCAAATTACAACTGATCATATTTATAATATATAATTCTAACGGCCAACGCAGGTTCTATCAGAAGAAGACCCCGAGAAGGAGACGAAGCTCGCCGAGCATCTACTAAAATACCCCGGAGACGCCACACCCATTCTTGATACCGCCACCACCCTAGGTGGTAAGCCACGGTCACCCACTTCACGTTCATTCATCCCCGTGGGTCATATCTCTCTCGACTCCGAGAGCCCGAATCCTGGACAGGCAGATATCTCACAAGGACTCTACTGCATCACTACCCTCTACATCTCCCGCGCCATCCATGGCGGCGGGCTCGGCCGGGCTGCCCTGGACGCCACTGAGAGCATGGCCATCAACGAGCCGTTGTGTGCCAAGATACTGTCTCTTGATACTCTGGCAAATAGTAGCTGGAATAAAACAGATATATGGGAAGAGATGGGGGAGAAGCCTCAGGTATTTGAGCCACTTTCAATGGACCGGAATTGGTGGGCTAATTGTAGACAGATGTCAAGTGAGGATTGGTACGATAGATGTGGATATAAGGCCTGGAGATACACCGAAGGCCATATTAAGCACACAGACCGCAATGGTAAACTTTGGGATCTAGACGCCGTCTTTATGAAGAAAACTGTTGCACGAATTTGAATTACGGTTTCTTAATTCAAGTCCATGCAATTTTTTGGGGTAATTGAAGTATAAGTTGGATCTATTTATTTTCATTACATAGGCATTTAGAAAGTATATTTTTCTACATGGTGATATAAAAGAAACCCAATACAACGCCGTTTGCTCAGTTTTCACAGATTAATATACCAATACATTTTCTTTTCGCAATGAACCTACCCCTATCTTACAGCCTGCCTAGGACGGATCCCATCCTTGACCCGATGCGCCTCCGCAAAATCAAATATCGTCTGATAGCTCCGACACTCGTGCACATCACCCCATCCATCGAAACTACGCCCCAAATGGCCATCTGCGTTGACCACTGCCGTCTCCAGCGTTGTGTCGCCCGCACACATGATCGCCTGGCGCAGATAGTCGAAACACTGACTTAAGTTATTGCCCGCCGCTTGGTGTTTGCCCGGGGCTTTGTTGTGGTCCAAGGCGTCCTTAATTATTGACTGTTCCCGTGTTTAGTAGAAGTCGGAAAAGAAATAGGAAGTATGGGGTAAGGGTCTGTCTTACCAGACAATTGAGCTGGTGGAACATCGAGATGGAGTATATCTCTGTCACCACCCTAGTGTTTGGGACCGGAAACCCTCCCCTTAAACCGTAGTTCACAGGGTTCTCAACCTCTACAAGTCCCGCGCCACCTATAAGTCCGTTGTCGTCAGCAAAGGCCCCCAAGTACCCCATAAGACTACGCCAGAGAATAAATTCCCTCTAAAGAGAGAAACGCCCGATGAGAGAATAGAAATAACATACGAGGAAGTAGCGTGTCCCACACCGACTGGCCTTTAGGTGCCTTTGGCACTGCGTCGACAAACGCCCCATTCAGCCCGAACTTGACCATCTCCTTTGGGACTGCATATGTTTGTTAGCCTTTTTCCAACTCCTCTATGCACTCCATGCCTTAAACCATCGACAGCGAATGAGAGAACACACTATTTCCAAAATATGCCTCCGAGAGGACTATCCCAGTTGCTACGCTATCAGGCATCGGGATATACGCCACGACGAGAAGCATAGTGAGAATGTAGAGGGTTGCTAGGGTATAGCATCTCCGCTTCCATAGTGCGAGTGCGCTACGGGCATCGTCGGCGGATTTAAAATGGTTTCCCGGGTCTTGGTACGGTGATAACAAAGGAAACCACTTCATTTTGAGATGAGGATATTTAGAATGATGACTGATATGGGCATCCAAGTATCTTTGTGGTGCCTGGTGCCTAGACTATTAAATACTGCGCATTCTAAATTTAGTCTAGTGTGGGAATGTGGGGTTACCGTTTATTCACGCCGCATGAAACCCCTCGTATTGACCCCCTCTCAAAAACACCACCAATCGAATTTTGCGCCATTTACTCTACTTGATAGTTTGAGGCTGAGCATGCGAATCTGAGCGGAAACAAACAATGGGATTGCTGATCCAGCCCCTTGACTCAGTACTGACGCGTCTCT
Source organism: Pseudogymnoascus sp. 23342-1-I1 (assembly GCA_001662575.1). Taxonomy (NCBI): domain Eukaryota; kingdom Fungi; phylum Ascomycota; class Leotiomycetes; order Thelebolales; family Thelebolaceae; genus Pseudogymnoascus; species Pseudogymnoascus sp. 23342-1-I1. The sequence continues at coordinate 106,864 of KV455063.1, forward strand.
ATGTAATACCATCTCACCCCAACAAAAAAGGATTCTATCGCAATTAAAGGTTTTTATCGCAACTCCTCTAGCTTCCAGCGCATCCGAATCTAGCCTTGGATCCCAATAACCCACCTATCCCGTTACCACGTTCTGGAAATGGTCCGCAAAAATAGGCTCCAAAGGCTGCCACCCCCCTTAACCCGTATCCAGTCCGGCGGCAAGGGACCCAAGCGTGGATCTCTTCGCGGGTCGTCACGCCCGTGATACGATCGATGTAGTGTGGCTGTGCCACGGGCTGGCCCCGCAAATCTAGAAACTGCATCGGCCATGAGTCGGGCATCGGGTTTAGGATAGGTACCGAGTCGCAAAGGGCAGGTATCATGGCGCCGGCGATGACAACACAAGAACCATTGCCAACCAGCCGAACTCCAACCAGCCGGAGGAGCAAGGGGGAGTAAGGGCAGGTATCATGCGCCGGCGATGACAAAATAGGAACCATTGCCAACCGGCCGCAGGAGCAAGGGGGGGTTGCGCCCAAGGAGGATGGTGACTATGCCCCCTGGTCAGTGTTAGTATCCGGTCTGGCCCTCCTGTGTGAAACCCACGTGGGTGAGGTTTTCGAGCATTGTAACATACCTACTTGTCACGAGCGTATCACGTGC
>KV455064.1:0-103013 GCA_001662575.1 Pseudogymnoascus sp. 23342-1-I1
ACGTTAAACCTCCCCTTAGATAATAATGGTCTACTACCTTAAATGACTACTAGGTAAACAACTACTATAAGTAATACTATAAGGCCCTCTAAAGACGCCCTAGATTAAATAGCAAACCTTAAAAACGAGATGTAGGAGCTTAAGGCAATGATAGCCACCCTTATAGCTAGCTAGACTAGAATACCATCTAGGCTACTAGTAGTAGACACCCTAGTGCTTACTATTAAAAGAGATAGGGACAAACTACCTATACTATAAATGTAAAACACACCTACCTCTATCTAACTACTACCTATTAGCATTACGTAATCCTTATTAATCCTAGTCTTACTATAATAAGGCACTAAGGACTACCTATATTACTATAAGAAATCTACTATATTAAAAAGAATTACACCCTTAAGTAATGGCGTTAAGCATACCTTTCTATAATAAAGCGCTTTTATATAAGACTAACTTGTAATTAACAAAGATCATTACCTTACTAATATATCTTAAAGAGCGTTAATATAGGGTACTACGACTAGCTTAGTAAAGAAATACCTAGAACCTTAATACCTATCTAATATGCATAGCTTCTAGAGTGTTAATAAGATAATAGACTTACTTAGTTTGTATTACCTTATAGGTAATAAGATAGAACAAGCCTAGAACGAGTTTAACGACATGTAAATAAGAGAAAAAGGCTATTCTTATAAAACCTTCCCTAAATTCAAGGCTTGCTTCTAGAGCGTAGCCATTACTAGATAAGTATTATAGTTAAAGTAGTTTTAGTACATATAAAACAAGTTAACGCCTTAATTCTATAGCTACATAACGGTTATTAAGAACTAATAAAATGGGAACTACTAGACTATAGTCTAAGAGCTTACTACATTTAATTAAGAATAGTATAGGAATAATGAATTAAACCTACTTCTAGGATCTACAAAGACGAGCTCTTAATCTATAAACATAACAAAGACGTTAGTGCTAAAACTAAGACAAACGTTACTACTTACGTTTATAAGGACTCTGTTCCTCCTAAAACTAACTATGCCTAAGCGTGTAAGGATAGCTACTCTAGCTATTACTAGTAACTATTTTAAGTATAACAAGCCTAGCCACTTCTAAGACAAGTGCCTACTTAACGCTATAGTAAAGGAAATAGACTAAGAAGCCCCTAAGACTAAAGAACACTAGGAAGAAGCCGTTAAGCTCTAGTTAGATACGTTACTAAAGGAAAACGATAAGGCCTAGGGAAAGGCTCCTTCCTAGGTCTATGTAAATGTAACCTATAAGGACTAGACTTATAAGAACTCTTAGGCAAGACCTAGTTCTTAGTTAATATAACACTAAGTATAAACAGACTTAGCATGTAGATAATGTCTCTTATAGATATAAGAGTAAATGGCTACCTTGTTATTAATAAGCCTTTTACTATATAACTATTAAAAGTACTTTAGAGCCTTATATAGAAACTACCTTATAATGTACTAATCTATAGCTTTCATTAGAAAATCTAAAGCTACGTATTAGAGTATATTTAGTTATACTTAATAGTTAAAGGACGTTAAATATATAACTACCCCTTCGTGCTCCTAGACCTTAAAGCGTAAGATGTAATAATTAGGAAGAAGCTTTTTAGCTATTTCTAAATACTACTTAACTTTATAAGGAGCTAGCTAGTATAGCTAAAGGAGTACTTGTTAACTCCTAGCTAGAGTAAGGAGATTACCTTACCTTACTACTTACGTAAAACGTTACTTTAACATCTAGCGTACTAATTAGATACAAATCGTAAGGATCTAGCAATCTATTATAAAGATAGATGCCATGTAAGTAAACGCTTATTAAAAGTAAATGTAATAATTCTAGACTATAAGGAGACCTTAGTATTAACACTAAGCCTACCTTAAATTAAAGAGAACCCTCTCTCTCTACTTATAAAACTAACACCTAGCTTCGTACTAGTACGAATCTACAAGATAGGTGCGAACGCTCTTTACTATAAGATGATATAAAGCAATGTTAAGTTCTTTTAGACAAGCATCTATAAGATCGATTAGATCATTTAGAAGAGGGAAATAGAAGAAGATAATGAGATAGCTACTCTTATTAAGTAGAAGCTCCTAGCTATATACTAAAACTACACTAACGTCTTCTTAAAATTAGAATCTAATAAATTACTACTACATTATATATATAACTATAAGATATAGCTTAAGGTGCTATTACTAAACGCCTTCTCCTTACTTTACTAGCAAGGTACTAAAGAGCTTAAGGCTATGAAGTAATACTTATTAGAGAACCTAGAGAAAGGCTTTATTATTAATAATAACAGCCCCTTTACGTCCTTTATACTATTTGTTAAGAAAGTAGATAGCAAGCTAAGGTTCTATATTAATTACTATAAGTTAAACAGCCTTACTTATAACAATCTATACCTTATACTACACATTAACGAATTGTTAGGCTAGGTGTTAAAAGCTAAGATCTTCATGAAGCTAGATATCTAACAAGCCTTCTATTACATATAAATACACCCTAACTCTAAAGAGTATACTACCTTTTACACTTACTATAGATTATATAAGTGTAAGGTGCTATTATTTAGACTAACAAACAGCCTTACTACATATTAGCGTTATATAAACGACGTCCTTATATAATACTTAGACGACTTTTGTATAGCTTACCTAGATGACATCCTAATCTATTCTAAGGACCTTATAGAACATATTAAACACATATATAAGGTCCTCTATCATCTTAGAGAGGTAGGACTATAGGCTAACATTAAGAAGTATAAGTTTAACGTTACTTATATAAAGTACTTAGGTTACATACTAACTACTTCTAGTGTTAAAGTAGATCCTAAGAAAATCAAACCACTATGTAATTAGATCTAACTAACTACCATCACTAGTGTAAAGTCCTATCTAGGTTTCTATAGGTTCTACTACTAGTTCATCTATAACTTTAGAAAGATTATAAGGCCTTTAACCACTATCATAAGCCCTTTTAAGCTATTTTAGTAGACTAATAAATGTAAGAACACCTTTAAGGAATTATAAAGACAACTATTAGTAGTATAGGCACTATACCACTTTAACCCTAAGTTGCTTACAAAGCTTGAAACTAATTCTTTAGATAGAGTAGTTACTAGCATGCTATTATAAGAACACATAGATAAGCTCTAATACCTAGTTAGCTTCTATAGCCACGTCCTAACTAGGTATGAGATTAATTAAGAGATCTATAACAAGGAGCTATTTGTAATCATAAAAGCCTTCTTGAAATAGAGACCTAAACTAGCATTAGTAGTACACTAAGTTAACGTTTATACTAATTACTACTTGCTTAAATACTTTATAACTATAAAGGTTTTTATTATAAAGTAGGTATAGTAGATAAAGCTACTTTCTAACTTTAACTTCTACATTATGTATATAGTAGGTAAGAATAACTAGAAGGCTAATATTCTAAGCTAAAGAGACTAAGACCTTGTAATGTAACAAAAAGTTAAGTTAGATAGTTATATAAGAGTACTACTTAGCCTAGCCTACTTACACCCTTATATTAGCACTAAGTTAGTAGTAAATTATATAGCATTAATTAACGCTATAAACACTTTAAAAGCGTAAGTGCCCTTTAATTTAATTAAAGCGCTATGTGTAAACAACTATGAATCATTTACTAAGACTTATACAAAACGACCCTTACTAGATAGATTTACGTTAAATGACTAGCTCTTACTATATAAAGACTGCCTATGTGTATGTTATTATATAAAGCTATGTATGAAACTTATCTAAAAGGTATATAACTAAGTATTAGTAGCACACCTAAGTAGTAGGAAGACCTACTAGTTACTAGCCCTAAAGTATTATTAGGTTAGGATAGAAACAGACTACGTATAGTATATATGTAACTACGTAACCTACTACCTTTTACACACTAATGTTATAAAGTAATAAGGTTTCCTACACCCCTTACTAGTACCTAACTACCTTATGTAACATCTTATAATAGACTTTAAGGAGTTCCTAAGGGACAAACATAGGTATAACAGCATCCTAGTGTTTATAGACCACCTTAGGAAGAGTTTAGTAACTATACTATGTTATAAGACTACTAATGCTTAACAAATGGCATAATTATTCATTAAGTGAATATACTAATTTAGACACACCCTAGAATCGATCATTAGTGACTAGGGACCTTAATTTATATCGTTATTCTAGCATAAGTTCTACTAAATCCTTAGCGTAAAGATCAAGCTATTAACGGCTTATTATAAGTAGACTAATAGATAGATGGAAATAATGAACTAGTATATAGATTAAAGACTACGCCCATTTGTATCTTATTACTAAGATAACTAGAGTAAGCTTATCCTTATTATAGATTAAGTCTAGATAACGCTACCTTACACTTTAATTAAGATAACCTTATATTAACTTAAGTATAAGATAGATCCTTATACTAGCTAGGATTAGGATACCCTTAAAGGGCTTACCCCTAGGGAGACTTTAAACTAGAATAAAGCTAGAGTAGTAGTAGATTAAATGCATACTACTTAGATTAACATAAAGGAGAGTATGGCTAAAGCTTAAGAAGAAATGACTAAATATGTAAATTAATGCTATTATGCTATTAACTAGGGTGTAGGAGACAAGGTCTATCTCTTTATAAAGAATCTTAAAAGTAACTACCTAAGTTATAAATTAAGATAATAATAAGCTAGACTATATATAGTCCTAGAACAAGTTAGTTACACATTTTAATTATAGTTACCTACTAGCTCCTAAATCCATAATGTCTTCTTACTAGACGTGCTTATTAAGAGCCTAAATGACCCCTTACCTAGGTAGTTACTACTAGAGCCTAGTAGTAAAGTCATTAATAGCATAAAAGAATAGTAAGTAAAGAAAATCCTTACTATAAGACTCTAGCGCTAGAAATTACAATACTAGGTAAGCTAGGTTAGATTCAACCTAGACCTAAAATGGTATCTTACTAAGAATTTCTAGAACTCTTTATATAAGCTTTAAGAGTTTTACGTAAAATACCTTAAGCTACTAGGTTTATTAAAGGACTTACCTAGATAGATTATAACATAAGAGATAAGTAAGCTAAGCTATAATTATAAAGGGAACAGTAAAGTAAGAAGAATAGCGTTATTACTACCTATAACATTAAACTAAAACACCCTTTAAGCTAAGGCATACTTAATATTATAGTTCTTATAAAGGCTACCTTTCTTAAACATCTTACTAGTGTTATAACAAGTAGCTACTACTATAAGAGATAAAGGGTTAAAGCAACCTTATATAAAAGACTACACCTAAGCCCCCTTTAGCATAAGGTCTATTACTAGGGGTTAAACCTTACACTACTACCCCCCTTACTCCTTAGCCCCCTCTTCCTCTTCTAGCTATAGGTTGTATTAGCCCTAGACAACCCCTTTACTACTTTCTTTACCTTCTTTACTACTATTACTACTAAGGCTACCTTACCCCTTACCTTCTTAGTAGATAGGTCCACTGCCCTTAGTAAGGAGGTAGCGTAGACTTACCTTATAAGGAGCTTCCTTATATCCCTCTTTAGCCTTACTACCTCCTAGGTAAGGTGCTACCTAGTCGTTAGCACTAGAAACAAAAACAAGGGATAAGGAACACTTACGTTAAGGGCTATAATAGTAGCCTAGCTAGATAGATACTAAGCCCCCTTAAGGGTAGTGTCTATCTATAGCATGCTAGCGTTAACTAGATTAGTTATATATATAACGTCTTCATATGCTACTTTAATAGTAGTAGGGTTAAGAGTAGTTACTAACTTAAGGTTAACGATTACTTAGTATTCCTCATTAAGGAACTAGGGTAGCTATCCTTAAACAAGTTAGCGATTATAGTCTATTACTAGACTAAAACTAAACAAAAACTTACTAGCTAGCATAGTACCTTTTACATGATATAGTAGCTACACTTAAAGCTTATAAAGCTCTAGGTATAGTTATAAGCTAGAGCCTTATTAGCAAGCCTTGCTACATAGTAAAGGCATTATATATATAATTAGTAGAAAGCTACTAGGAGCGCTCTAGGAGGGGGTGGGACTAGCATTATTATAGGTTTTTTCTTATAAAATCCATTAGCCTAGCTTTAAAGTTATCATTAGCGCTATTATGTAATTATTACCTACTTAATTATATAGGTTTATTTAATTCTATAACAATCCATTAGTATATAATAAATAAACAAGAGGGGTTATGTACTAGTCTTAAAGTCTTAGTTTAAGGGCGTTGTTATAAGAGAGTTTATAAAACAAGAGGTAGCTTATTTTAATAAATATTAGCTTATAACAATGATCTCTAAAATGACTTAGCATGCCTATAGTTTCTAAGACTTAATAATAATATAAACAACGAACCTTAGATATAATATAAAGTTAATTTAGATGATTAGGAACTTATAACAATTACTAAATAAAGCAATTCCTACACGTAACCCTATTAACGTATTAGGAATGTAGTAAGTATAAAGAACGTTCTGCTAACACTAGCTATTAGATACTATATAGCCCTTATTTAACTATCTATACTACTATAGGAAAGCGTACTACTAACTAACCCTTACTTACTTATACTAGTATAGGTAAAGAGCTTGTAACCCCTTTAACTTAGGTTGTAAATTCTATAGCAAACGTAGTACATGCTTTAAGGATAAAGCACTCCTTAAAGGAGGGGGGTGATGTAAGGATGCCCCCTTACTTAGAGTAGATATAGATAGGTTATAGGTTAAGTAATAGGCGATAAGGCAGGATAACTAAGACAGACCTAATTCTAGTATTAAAGGGGTAGGACGAGCGTAGTTCCCCCTTTATCTTTTTTATATCCTTTATAGTAAACCTATAGGATTACACTAACTCCTATCTAACTTATACTCCTATATGTAACTTCTTATAATATAGTGCCCTATGTCCTTATAATAACTATAACACTAAGAGCTACTACTAGCCTTATATATAATAAAGGTATTATAAAGGTTTATAAAGGGGTAATAAGGGGTTTATAAGTAATAAAGGGTAAAGGAGTAAGGGAGGTAGTTACTATTACTATTTATAGTAATAGTAAGGCTAACTATAAAGAGGGTTATATAGTAGCTTATTAATTATAATAGGGTAGAATTTTCATTATAGTTAAATTATAGGGTATAATTTTCATTTACTATATAATTTATTATTATATATTACTTTATATCTTTATAAAATACTTTTATTTATTATTTATTATATAATTACTATTATTAACCCTTATTATAAAGGTTATAATTTATAAGTATATTTAAGTTACTTACTTTAAAAGAGTATAATTATAAGAAAAGCATAATTAAAGAAAGAGTATAATTATAAGGAGAGTATGATTAAAGGAAGAGTATAATCATAGGAAAAGCACGATCGCGGGAAAAGCATGATCACAAAGAGCATGATCATACACAGCATGATCATACACAGCACGATCGTATTAAGAGTCCTATATACATTAACAAATAAAAGTTTTCATTTATAGCTTAACTATACATTACATCAATGTACACTACTTCTAAATAGATCGGGTATCATGCTTCTCATATCGAATCAAACCATCTAATACATCCATCATTATCGTCAAAGGCAAAGTAAATCACGATTCTGCCCTAGCATCCTCGTCGGCGCTCCCATTACCGCTCCCAAAGTACGCCTGATCAATCTTGAAAATCCAGTCTACCTTCTCGCGCTCGCTCCTCGCTGCGAAGAGCCATGTGTTGTCGGTGCCATAGATTGCGAATACCGTCTCTTTCCTATCCCTTCCCTTGCCGTCCTGTCGTAGCAACTTGGCAATTTGCGGCTGGTGGTCAACACGGCTATTGCGTAGGTTCACGATGCCGATTTCCTCTCCCTCGGGTATAGAGTGGATGTGGAGATATGGACGCCGCAGCTCTACAAACCTTCGTACCCATTTGCTGCTATCGAGCGATGGCACGAGCAGGTGTCCTCCTTTGAGAATCTGAGCCGATCTCTGAATTAGAGTCACGCTCGCCGTCAAACGGATGGCACTGTCGGGGCTTGGTTCAACAGGGCCATCAGTTGGAGGCTCAATGTTTGCGTTCCTTAATAGGTTCTCAATCGGGCCTGTAGAGACCGTCCAGAGATTCAAAACCTTGCGAATGAGCTCTTCATTAGGCGGGACTTCCTCTTCGTCTTCAGCTTTCTCCTTGCTCTCAACCTTTAATTCCTCGGCGCTATAAAACGCCTTTGCTGCCTCGATCTCGGCCGAGCGCTCTCGGCGTCTCCTCGAGTTGATAAAGTCGTGGACAAGGGATACTCCTCTCGGTGTCCAGCCAGTGAGGTTCTCCTCGCCTTTGACGTAGTCGTGCTGCGTGTTCATTCGCCAGAGGTCGCCAACCTTCTTTACTGGCATAGGCCGTATGCATATCGAGAAAATGGCAGATGTTGAGTGGACAATGCGAACGCTCTGCCATAAGGCAGCAAACATGGACTGGTTGCGCACGTATGCTCGTGATAGAACTTGTGAGGCGACATTCAACGAAAATGTCATCGGCTCCCCAAGGCTGTCGGACGTCACATCCCAAAGAATCTTCATCTGCACCTTGTACTTGTCGGCCGTCATGCGGTCAAGAAGCAGTGAGTTGTGCAGACTCGAGTCCCATTGTCCAACAAGAGCAACGCTCATAGTTCCGTTGGAGTTCGCCCTCATAATTGGATCCATGACGAGTTTCAATTCAATCTCTGGCGTCGACGAGTTCATATCAACAACCTTTCCGAGATGATCGATTAATTGGATGCCACCAATGCGAAGCTTAGAGCTGTCTTTCCATGGAAGAGATGATCCACAGCTGTGTGTTAAATTTACGACAATTCGTCGCTGTAGCCCCTGGTGTAATTGAAACGTGCCCTTGTCCATATCGTTGGTTTGTATGACCTCAACCGGGAGATAATCGCCATTTTCCGACAATTCGAGCAGTTGAACTCGAGCAAAAACGTCGTGCTTTTCTTCTGCATAAAAATGGCTTTCCGCTATTCGAGCAGTTCGTTGTTGCTGCTGGCTTGAAACATGGTCTCGGAGATCGTCCCAGCTGAGCAGCTTGTCAAGGTGCATTGATGACACTTTTGCGAATATGGAAACGCTTAGAGATATAGTCTTTGGGCCGAATAGAGGGATGCTCATGCTGTGAACACTGTCAAACCTGACGGCACCCTCTTCAAACCCACTAATCATCGCGGTTGTGGTAGCGCCTCCCTCTTCGGATATTCCAGGGATGAACAACTGAGCATGTACTTCTGTGCCCTCGTGTTCTGGGAATCCAATCAGTTCATGCATGACGACGTTGAACTTTAACGTATTCGTAGGAGCCCTGGCAGATGAGGGTTCAAGGGAAAGCTTGACAAGACCAATAGAGTCTGATGTATACGGCGACCTGACATCGAGGGTAAAGTCCTGAACGCGGCTTTCAAATACAGCTACCAACGGGACACTAACGTCACCAACAAGTGTGTACCTGGGCATGCAGGTCTCGACAAACGGATTTTCAAGCTTGAAATGCTGCATATACTCTGGCCTGTCCATATATTGGTGTAGTTGTCTCATGACCTTGACTCTCTCCTTGAGCTTCTCCAGGCTCCAGTGGTGGGCGACGGCAGATTTATAATCGAGAACCCTCACCGCCACGCATGGCCTTTGTGCGTCTTCGAGGGCAGAATCATCGCCCTCCCCGGGGATTCCAATCAGGACCATGTCGTACGATGAGCAGAGAGCATGGCCGGTATCCAGAATCACAAACTGAAAGACGACGCTCTCGTCCATCTCCTGGCTCAGCGCCTGTGCCTCTTTCAGAATCGCCGCAGACTGAAGAATGCATTCAGCCATCCGAACATATCGTCGCTGCCGCCAATGCTCTGTTGCCTTCCGAGCAATCTCTATCTCTCCCTCATTCAGGTCGTCAAAAGTATCTGCCTCTGGTAACGCCGGCGACAGCTCTTGGATGCGTTGTTCAAACTCCTGCCTCTGAACTACAAGCTGCTTCATCATCTCCTCCTTGACCTCCCTGAGGCTTTCTTCCATCCTCTCCTTCTCCTTCTTAATCTCTTCGACCTCAACATTGTCAGCCTGAGCAGCCTTCAACTGTTCTTGGTAGTCTGTCTTCTGCTTTTCTAGCTGGCCTTGCATCTCCTCGCGCAGGACTTGTAGTTTGTCTTCCACTTCGCCTTGCCGCGGGGTGGATGGCATGGTTATAGCTGTGTCGAGTGAGAAATTATCGATGGTGCCATTGGACAGGTACTTTTCTCTGATTGGGTACGACGTTGTCGACTCCAGGTCGTCGTCGACATCGCGATTCTGACGCTCCGCGCGAGCACGCTGTACATCCTCAAACAGTACATTGAGCTCCTCGTCGGTCAGTCCTGCAATTTTTTGGTCAGGCCCAAGTATAGCCCCTGCAGCTTCCCTCCGCGCAAACGACCAGTCGGAATCTCGGCCCCTCTGAGGCATAGGAGAATCAGGTCGGCTGCCATCCCAATCAAAGTCTGAGTCAGCCCTGCTATAATTCCGCTGGTGCTCGGGCCTTGGACTCGGAGATGGTGAGAAGCTCTCGATACCCTGAAGCTGGCTGACAGTTACAGAGTGTCTCAGTAAGCTCTTCTCCGTTCTCTCTGCCCTCTCCGCTCTCGCCTCCATGGGATGATTGAATCGGAAAATATGAAAGTCGCCGAGAATAATTCGATAGCCACTTCTCAGCCTTTGCGGCTCGGTAATTCGCTTGCCATTAACCATGACCGCCGCACCCTCTCGCGGCACGATTGTGACAATTCCATCAACATTCTCAAACGCGCAATGCTCATGCATGATTCGGCTTCCATTCAATCGAATTTCAGAAGTTGTCGGAGCATTTGTCGCCACATTGCCGACAGTGGTCGTTCCCGGCTTCAGGTTGTAAATGAGACATTCTGTGAGTAGAGGATCGTCTGAGAGATTAACGATATGAGGCATCTTCTTTGGTGTGTGCAGCCCAACAAATCCTTTCTCGATGCTGATTCCCAATTCCTCGAGTGCAGCTTCTCTCTCCTTGTGGATTTCCTCCGTTTTTTGCAGCTTTTCCTCCCAAGTCTGATTGAGATCCGAGTACAGCTTCTCGCTCTGGCTCAGCTGCTCAGTAATCTCCGCCTTTGAAACTCTCTTTATAGTGCCATCTGGCTGTGTGATGCTGACAATCTGTTTCTCCAATGGAGTTCCCTCGGCGTACTGGTCTTCACTTGGCCCGCCTGTTCCTCCACCAACAAGCTTGCCTCTCAGGGTTGCAAGCTCCTCTCTTAGTTCTCGGATCATCCTGGCATTCGCGTCCTCGTTCACCACGGCATGGTTCTTGATCCTCTTGGCGCTATCAGCATATCGCAGTGTACTGAGAGTCTCGTCGAAATTGATATCTGCTGGACTGATCGCGGCAATCATGGCTGTCATGCTGTTTCCTCCCAGTGAGTCTTTCAATAGCCACGTCAAGACACTGTCTCTGTACGGAACTTGAGAGGAAGCTGGGCCTTTCTTCTTCTTCCCGCTGGACAGGTCTGCGAGCGCAGAGATAACTCTTCCCAGGGTGGAAAGGGATCTGTTGATCTCCGCACCTTCCTTCAGCCTCGCGCCCGTTGCGCCCGTGGAGTTTGCGCGCTCGGAACCAGCAAGATCTACCAAGCTGATCTTGGCTGCCTTTTCTGTCGACATCTTCATCTCAACGTCGTGTCGTTTTTGAGTGAGGGTCAACGTAAAAACGGCATGACTTCGACTACTCGTCTCGTTCATGTTCGTTGCAGCGACGGTTCTGGCCTTGTTTCCCTCGTCCATGAGATTCTCAATTTCGCTGAAGCTAGATACGACAAGCTTTGCCAAATCCTCCACATATGGCCCTGTCGATGGATGCTCGCGGACCTTGAGGTTCCCTTTCGTAGACGGGTTGAGCAGGTCGCGGACCCGTTCATTGTAGATTTCGAGATATGAGACTTCGACTGTGCACTTCACGTTGGGGTCGTTCTTTTGGACAACGTCTATCCGCTCAAACATGTCGGCGCAAATCTTGGGTATCACTCCAGCCTCCTTCCCATATCCCATCATGGAGTATGACTTTCCGGACCCAGTCTGCCCATAGGCAAAAATACAATTGTTGTAGCCCTGGAATGCATTGTCGAGTAATGGTCGACCAAGATCATCGTGGAGGTTATCTTGTCCCGCATAGTTCGAGTCCGATTTGTCGAAGGACCAGTATGATTTATCGAACGCAAAGGTCTTTTGATTCGCATCCTTGGCCCCCTTCCCACCCCCACGTTTGTCGTCAGCGTCAGGTTGAACAAGGATCGTTTGGTTCCCTTTCATCTGCACGATACATCGTGCGTTCCTATCGATTTCTGTGGGCGATGAAAGTCAGTCCAAGAACCTCCCTACCAATCTGTCTACTAAACAAGCAGCCACATCCCAACGGGCCATGGTTTGGGGGGGCAAGCAAAATTACCTCTCCCATTAAAAGGTCTTACTCGGACCACGACTTTAATATTCCCTCCTCCACCTCCGCCTCCAGCGGGCGCCATCGTGAGGTCGGTCGCACAGTAGGCCGGTTGCTATGTGGCCGCTGCGGCTCTCCGGATTTGACGTCACCAGGAACACCCAAGCTCTATGTATACAGAGCGCTTGGAATCGATATATAGCAAGGATATCGCAGAATCATTTGATATGGCCCTGCTCTGGAATGCTGTGGTTCAACGCGACGTACGCGACGTACGTCGCAGGGGCGATTGGACGGGCCACGGCGGTTTGGGATAAATGTCAGGTGTTTGCCCCACTGATGGAATCTCTGATGCCTGTGCTCATCAGATAAACAGTCCGAAGAAGATGCAACGGATGATTACTAACTCGGGAGTATCGTTGTACGACGGTTTTTGTTTTTGTTTTTGTTGATGGCAGTGACGTGCACGTTATTCTAACTTAGTCGCGTCCCGTGAATGATTAATGTCAGGATTTTAATATTATTATATACTAGAAATCATGCATGTAGAGGCCCATGAGAACAAGGAGGGGGGTTGAGTTGCCTATCACAGTGACAGAAATTAGCCAAGTTACCCTGTACCTTCAAGGGTCCAGGACAGGACAGCTGTGGCGCACGAAACTCAAACTGTGGCGCAACAAGCGTTTTGTGGCTTAATGGTTTGTCCAACGTGAAAACAATTAAGCAAACAGCATCTCTATTTAATGAAGGCATTCTACCATTGTACATGATTTCCTTACAGAACGAGGTGCTCTTGCTGACATGCCTTTTGATCGAACTCTGTGATGTGTTTTGGGGGAAATCGGTCAAGTGTTAAATTATCCCTAATATAATAATACCCCTATTGTATACTTAGTGAATCAAATAATATGCAAGAATTCACCTGTTCACAAAACTCAAATGAACCTGCTAATTAAATAAGTTGCTGAACAGCTATACTTTCCTCCCGCCCGTGTTATTATATTTTGATGTAATTATATTTACCTGTGCTACCTTTACGACACAGCATTATATGTACAGCTAATCAACTATTATCACCCTATTAAACATGAATTGCTCGCCCCCTAGAAGATAATAGTAATACAGCCAGCGAGGCCGGAATAGCTCAAATGACATACTGTAACAAGTTAGGATAAGAACGGGGTTGAGGGGCAAAGGGAGCATTGCTTACCGGAATAAAAAGGTACGGAACAAGTTTCTCATACTCCAACCATGCATCCCCGTACTTTGCTCTGCACTTCTGGATATCTCTCAATGCTCGATGCGAAATCATGCCGGCGAAGAAGGCGGGGTAAAACCACGGGAACGGGCTGCTGAAGCCGGTGATCAGGCCCCACGATAAAGCAAAGAACAAGTCGCAGGTGTAGTGAATCTTGCGCGCCTGGCCATACCAGCCATCAGCAAGGATGCTGTGGCCATCCTTTGTCCTAATCACCCTTGGGTTCTTGACCGCCTGCCATGGAAGCTGTGGGAATGCCTTCCGGATAACCTGCTTCCCGGTCTCCTCGGCACGGAAACGGTTCTTTTGGCTGTTGGTCGTGTCCCAAATCCAGTATACGAAGAGGTATGTGACGAACAGGGCTCCAAGGGCGTATCGGTTCCAGCGGTAGGTGTCGGGGTGATGGTTTGCAAGGTAGAGGATGCAGTGACAGTAGGTCATGGGCACACCTGCCAGGTTCCAAAAGATGAGCATGAAGCCCCACTTCTCGAAGTACATATCCCAAGTGCTGATGATCAGCTCCTCACCCTTGGAACATGCGTTTGCGTACAGGTAGTGGGCCATAATAAGGAACCAGACCTCGCCAGAGACATAGCCGTAATTCTCGTACTGCCTTGCGGCAGTAGCGGACGACAGGAGGAGAAGGAAGTACCATGGGATCCTGACCTCGAAGAACATCTTGAAGTCGAGAATTCCAAACATTCTGGGGTTGAGCTCCGCACCCATGAAAAAGTCGTAGAGGGGGTAGCCTGTCATCCTGTGCTGGGCGCCGCGGAGCAGTGCCGAGACATACGCAACAATCGATACGAGAAATCCGGTCAAGATTCCCACCGACATGAGCGGTCCAAACTCGTCCAGGATAGTATAAAGTGGGAAAATGCCAGAGAAGTGAAGACCAGCCATAACGATGGCCGTGGTGTAGAGCGAAGCCACCGCCGAGCAGTAATATTTCAACTGCTTTCCGCCAGCGTGAGGTAGAGGCTTTCCGTAGCCGTAGACACCTGGAAGCAAGCAGTAGCAAGCCCCCTCTGCGACAAAGAATACCCAGTACATGGTCCAGGCCTTCAGAGACGGAAACGCGCCTTCGTACACCAGATTGCCCATGTGCTTTGCGAAATCGACAAAGCTCTCGCCTGGCTCAGGCGTGGGAAACTTTCCATCGTAATATGTGGCCCCAATCCACATGTAGTACATCAATGTCGGGAATCCAATCATCATGGCGGTGACGCCAACTGAACCCCCGAATTCCATGTGGCCGCTGTAGTCAATCTTGGGGTCCAACCCTGGCTGCCACCCTTCGACTGCCATAATCTTGTCCGACGCGCTGGGATTGCTTTTCGGCGCGGAGCCATTCGTCGCAGAGCCATTCGTAGCCTTAGCACGACGGTTCGTGACTTGCCCATTGCCATTGGCATTGCCATTGCCGTTAGGCAAAGCGGGCGACACCTCTCCAGACTCCGATCGCGCCATGCTGCTCGCTCGTGTTGTTCGCCGTGGCTCGAGACTATCGCGTTTTGTGCTTTCAGTGGCAGATGCGGAATCTTCGCCTTCGTCCTCGGGGAACTGTGACTTGCGACGACTAGATCTACGCGCAGCAGGAGTCTCTACAAAGTCCGGGTGGCTCGTCTTTCTGTTCGGTGGTCAGTATGTGGCCAGTAGAATTTGTGAGCTCTCGCGAAGGACTTACTTAGGCGTAGCCCGTAGTGAATAACGTCCAGACGACATCTCTGCAGGAGTGATGAAGCTTTAAGTAAAGCCACGAATCGCCAAAACAGCCTTGGGGAGGGGGATCTTGACGTGTACAAAAAAGTAGGGGAAGTGGACACGACTTGTGCAGCCCCCTTGAGTTGGGACGCAAGCGCGTAAACAATGGATCCGAGCCAATAGTGGACAATTTAATTGGCAGGTTTGGTTCGTTAACACCCACGATAAAGATTGTGAGAGGATTTTTATGCACGGTATATATCGAAAGTCATGGGTTTGGAGCCAGGCAGTACCACGACATTAGCAATTTGCTTTCTTATGTGGATATACTATCAGTACAACCATAGGGGCAGGATGGGGTTGTGGGGGATAATTCGCTTTCAGAATACGATTACGAAAACTTAAGACAGGAACAAGCGCAGTTTTCGGGTTCGGGTTCGGGTTCGCGTAGAGTAGCACCGATGCATTTTCATATTCATATTCAAATCGGCTTGGAACCTGTAGCGCCTGGAACTTGGGACTGGTATTGAGAGTATATACAATAATATGGCGGCCCAATTCCGCCAACTTGCAATTCCGTACATTATTTGTCTTTTGCACCATACCACTCTGGAACCGAATCTGTTGAGCTGACTGGCGAGAGAAGTGTTGGCCAGCTTTTTGTTAGTCTCGGCTGCGATTCTCTCGCAGTGGGCGTTATGCATAGCTTCTCGGCGGCTTTATAGTCTTGCTAATCGTTTGATGCTTCGGTTCATCTGGGCCTTGTGTTTTCCATCACTAGTCTTCATGGCCGATCCCTTCGGGGCTCATCTATGATACCACTCGGACGGTGATTGGGATATGGTGTACGGATATGGCGCACACCAAATCCGAATAGCCACTCAGCCAAACTTCTTCGACCCTCCCTTTGGCACATCTGCCTTCATGTCCTTGTTCTTCTTTCCGCCCTTCAAGATCTCCAAGTGTCCAGCCTTTGATCCCAGCGTTCTCTCTGTCATGGCCGTGAGACCACCCGAATGTTTCTACATCTGTTAGCTTATGGAAACGATTGTAAAGATATCACGTTGCATACCTTGATCATCCTGGCATTCTTGACAAGGTCTTTCCGCTTGGGCGCAATAGTGCGTTTACCCTTCTTTGCGTCGACGCCTGGCTTTTTGCCTTTTGCCGAACCCAGCTTCGACTTGATCTCTCCCTGAGCCATCGTTCACTGGCAATAGTGAATTCTATCAAAAGTAGTCGTTGTGGTAGGAGTGCACAATTGTGCGGACTTTTATCGCTCCGCTTCAAAACAGCGTCAGAAATGTTCCCTCCAAACTCACTCCCCGCTAAAAACGCTAAAAACGCAGACTAGGCTCGCCGGCTGGTGGCCAAGTAAATCACACGTGACCTCATTCAATTCCACGTTCCAACGCGGCTTAGCGCATCACGTCGTCGCGAAACCACTTTACAGCTGCCTCACCACCGCGCGACTTTCTTCAATCAATCTTCACCTTCTTCTCTCTGCCACGGCTGAAGCTCAACATCATCATGGCAGAGATCAAGATTGACAGTCAGCTGTTTCAGGAGCGACTCGGTCACTTCCTTTCAGCATGGAAGGCAGACAAGCGTTCTGGCGACGCTGTATTCGGCGGCGCCTCAAGTGTACTCATCCTCATGGGCAAGACTGAGGAGAGCGCACAGTTTCAGAAAAACAACGCAATTCATGTACGCGATCAGAACACGGCTGCTGGATGAGAAGTTTGCTGACCGATCTAGTTCTGGCTTTTGGGCTATGAGTTCCCAGCAACCCTGTTCCTTTTCACTCTCGACACCCTCTACGTTGTTACAACGGCAAAGAAAGGTGATCATCCAATTCCTACATTTACCTTGAGTCACCCGAACTGACATGTGCCAGCCAAACATTTGGAGCCTTTGAAGAGTGGCAAAATCCCCCTCGAGGTACTCGTGCGAGGCAAAGATGCCGACCAAAACGAGAAGCTTTTCCAAAAAATCACAGATGTGATCAAATCTGCGGGTAAAAAAGTCGGGGTTCTCTCCAAGGACACCTCCAACGGACCCTTTATCGACGAATGGAAGAAGGTCTACGGTGATATCTCGAAGGATGTGGAGGAGGTGGATGTGGCGCCTGCAATTTCCGCGGCTGCCCTTGCAGTCAAGGACGAGAACGAGCTGCGCGCCATGAGGAACGCCTCAAAGGCCTGCATTGCTTTAATGAATCCGTACTTTGTTGAGGAGATGTCGAATATCCTTGACGAAGACAAGAAAGTAAAGCACAGCACCTTGGCGACGAAAATCGACAACAAGATTGATGACACGAAGTTCTGGACCACCGTCCAATTACCCAACAACCAGAAGATGCCGACGGACTTTGAGCCAGGACAACTCGATTGGACACATGGGCCGATTATTCAGAGCGGCGGAAAATTCGATTTGAAGATGTCAGCACAAACTGACGACGAGAATCTACATGCCGGAGTCATTCTTGCCACTGTGGGACTCCGATACAAGACATACTGCTCCATGATTGCACGCACATACCTCGTGGACCCAAACAAGTCGCAAGAGAGTAACTACAAGCTGCTGCTTGCGGTTCATGCGTTGGTTCTCAAGGAAACCCGAGACGGTGCGGTTGTCAAGGATATTTACAGCAAAGCAATGGCATTAGTCAGGGCGAAGAAACCTGAGCTGGAGAAGAACTTTCTTAGGAATGTAGGCGCAGGTATTGGTATTGAGACGAAGGACTCGACGTTACTCCTCAATGGAAAGAGTACCCGTACTCTAAAAGATGGCATGACGCTTTGCGTAACAACTGGCTTCAATGACATCGAAAACCCATCTCCACAAGACAAGAAGAGCAAGGTTTACTCCTTGGTTCTCTCGGATACCGTTCGTGTGGCTGCCTCGGATGCAGTCGTTTTCACTGGTGACGCTCCGTCGGATCTAGACGCCACCTCCTTCTTCTTTAAGGACGACGAGGAAGCGGAGCCTGCACCAAAACCAAAGGAGAAGAAAGACTCAAAGGTCGGAGCTGTAGCAACTACCAACATTGTCAAGAGCAAACTTCGCGCAGAGCGAACAACTCAAGCTGATGAGGGCGCTGAGGCGCGGCGACGTGAGCATCAAAAGGAGCTGGCCCAAAAGAAGCAAGAGGAAGGCTTGGCACGATATGCCGAGGCGACCGACAACAAGAATGGCGTCGCCGTGAGGAAGTTCAAGCGTTTCGAATCGTACAAACGCGACAATCAGTTCCCACCCAAGGTCCGCGATCTTGCAATTGTCATGGACCAGAAGAACTCAACAGTCGTTCTTCCCATCATGGGCAGACCCGTGCCATTCCACATCCAGACGATTAAGAATGCAAGCAAAAGCGATGAAGGAGACTTCGCGTACCTCCGAGTGAACTTCCTATCACCTGGTCAGGGCGTTGGAAGGAAGGACGACCAACCGTTTGAGGATGCCTCGGCGCATTTCGTTCGCAGTCTTACATTCCGATCCCATGATGGAGATCGCCTACAAGATATTGCCAATCAAATTGGCAACATGAAGCGAGACGCGGCGAAGCGTGAACAGGAGAAGAAGGAGATGGAGGATGTCGTGGAGCAGGATAAACTTGTTGAAATCAGGAGTGAGTCAAATTGCGCCTAATCCCGCAAATCATTGCTAACGTAAAATAGATCGCCGACCAAATGTCATGGATAACGTTTTCATTCGACCGGTAATGGACGGAAAACGCGTGCCAGGAAAGGTTGAGATCCATCAGAATGGTCTTCGATACCAGTCACCACTCAACCCTGCCCATCGTGTGGATATCCTCTTTAGCAACGTCAAGCATCTCTTTTTCCAGCCTTGCCAGCATGAACTGATTGTGATCATTCACGTTCATCTCAAGGACCCTATTCTTATTGGGAAGAAGAAGACCAAGGATGTTCAGTTCTACCGTGAGGCGACAGACATCCAATTCGATGAGACTGGAAACAGGAAGCGCAAGTACAGGTATGGTGACGAGGAGGAATTCGAGGCTGAACAAGAGGAACGCCGGCGCCGTGCCGAACTTGATCGCCAGTTCCAGCTCTTCGCGCAGAAGATTGCCGATGCTGGGAAGAGCGAGAATGTCGACGTTGATATCCCCTTCCGCGAGCTCGGCTTCAACGGTGTGCCATATAGGTCCAACGTTTTCTGCCAGCCGTCTACAGACTGCTTGGTGCAGCTCACGGAGCCGCCCTTTATGGTCATCACCCTGGACGACATTGAGATTGCGCATCTCGAGCGTGTCCAATTCGGGTTGAAGAACTTTGATATGGTGTTTGTCTTCAAAGACTTCCACAGGGCTCCAGCACATATCAACACCATCCCAGTCGAGTCACTTGAAAACGTCAAGGAGTGGCTTGATTCAGTAAACATCCCCTTCAGCGATGGCCCTCTCAACCTGAACTGGCCTACGATCATGAAGACTGTGACGGCAGATCCCCATGCCTTCTTTGCAGACGGCGGATGGTCCTTCCTTGCAACTGAGTCTGATGAGGAAGACGCGGATGACGAGTCTGAGGAGTCAGCATTTGAGATGTCGGACGCGGACCTTGCGGCCAGCGAGGAGAGCTCGGAGGACGACAGCGACTTTGACGAAGAGGCCAGTGCAGAGGCGTCAAATGACGGCAGCGAAGTGAGTGACGAGGAAGAGGGCGATGACTGGGACGAGCTGGAAGCGAAGGCGAAGAGGAAGGATAGGGAAGGCGGGCACAGCGAGGATGACGCGCCGAAGAAGAAGAGGAAGCACTAAACAGAAGTGCTGGTTCGGGTTCTAGATTGGCAGACCGCTGTGGCTGTGGGGTAGTTGGTACGGAGAGATAGGCGTTTGACTCTTATAGCGAATGCAATTTGTAAGATAGAAAATAATACTGGCTACAGGCGATGACGAACAATCAATAACCCACTACGTACGTAGTTTTGCGGATATATAAATTCTTACCGAGTAAATAACTATTTTAACAACTAGGAAGTAATCTCATCTCATCTTCCAACACGCATGTTGTAGAAACCCAAACCCCAGAACCAGACCAACCGCGCCGAACGATGAGAAGAAAAAGGATGAATCGTGATCATAATTTACAATTAGCACCGACCCCACCGGCTTAAGCCCCTTCACGCCCACCATCACGGCCTGTTGTTGTTGCGGAGCTAGGCTGGTCGTTGTTCCACGAGAGGTATGTATGGTCGCCGAGTTTTCTACTTGTAATTAATATATAGACTCGCGAAGAAGGGAAGTCATGGGAATGTACCTTGGCTTAATCAGATGAGTGGCCGTGAAGATGGCACCCAGGAGGATGCACAGTCCGCCAACGACGACAAAGGCGATACCGAGGTAGGGGTTACGGCCTCCGATAACCGTGCGCGTTGAGATGATGATCGATTTGGTGCCGCCATAGACATCAGCTGGGAAAAAATGGCTAATATCCACCTGGTATGTTCCGGTCTTCATAACGTCGTCATCGTTTCTCTGGGCCAGCTTGCTGAATGTCGGGAGACCAGCCGTGCGCATCCACACCTGGAATGCCTGATCATTCTCCAGGTCTGGTGGAGGATGTGCCTCCGTATAGTCCTGACCTCCTCCGTATCTATCCACCCAGTTCGGTGGGACCGCGATTTGGTCCAGAGTGTATTTTGTCTTCCCATATAGCTTCTTGTCACTGTCCCAAGCAATTCCGCTGTTGTTCTTCATCTCGTACACTGTGGAGTTTGCGGTGCCTTTTTGCACATTCTGGAGCAAAGGTGAGGTATACGTATCGTTGAACATGGAATTGGCAATCAACCCGCAGGGGTAGTAAGGCCGACTGCGGTTGTCGAGGCGCAGGGGGTCGCAGAGCGACGATTCAATGGTGGCGCTGTCAACGGCGTCCCCACGCAACTGATCCGCCTGGAAGGACTTGACATAGCGACGATGGTTTTGGTAAAAGTTTGTGAGACGGTAGTAGAAGAGGACCGGAGGATTCATCGGCGCTGGGATATCAAAGACGAGAGAGCACTGCGTGACATTCTCGAGTACCACTCCATTCGGGAAGGTGTAATTAATGGTTTGTCGGCTCCAAAATGCTGTCGGGGCGCTATTCTCCATGTCGTGGAAATACCAGGTCGCTAGCCCCTCGGGCATCTCAGCCTTTGTCGTTGTCGTCGCGTTTGGCGCCTGGTCGAAGCAGTTTGTGTAGTCAAGGCTGATCTCCTGGACCTATATTGTATCGTGTCAGTTTATCTTGCGACAGAAAGCCCTTTGGGAGATGTTGACTGCCATACCTGTGCGCTGGCGTACAACAACGCCCCGCCAATGGGTGCAAATATTATTCCAATGGCAAAAAAGAGCGGTAGAACGGTTTTCGGCGTGAGAATTGGCCTATGGTCTCGTATCAGCTCGAGGGGTTTGTCGGGGCGAATAAGGTTCTTCTACTTACTGCCATGCCTTTAGTCGCTGTTGTCTAAATGCAGTGTCTGTTATCCTGGGTCAGCGCAGTCCTATATCTTCGATTATTTTTATCGCCGGGGGTTCCGTAGACGCACTTGCTGGTCTCCTGTTCTTTATCTTCTTGGTCTTCTTGTTATGGGGGTCTTGGGAGGAGATGGAGTCGTCACGATCTAATTCTGGTCCTGTGTCCGCCATGGTATCGACGAGATGTGCGGCTGGCACTGCGCGATCGATATCAATGTTGGTCGAATACAAATTCGAACCGATACTGGACTTTGTTCGAAGATTGTTGCTTGATTCCCTTGCCTCCGGGCGCGACGTTCAACGGCATCCGTTAATTCCAGGCTTAGCGTGGTTTCGGTGGGTACACGGTAAGCAATTACGAGGGTGCCATCTCACAGCCACACTACACGTGATTAGCTGACGACCTCCTGGATGAGAATCATCATAGATAAAATCAAGATTAGATCTAGCGCCCAAAACGCATGAATTGAATAATTGCATATTTGATGGTATTAATATTGTATTATTGACATGCCGCTCAATTACATAATAGTAGCAGCGATTCTAGTCTATGCTGTGGCCCAAATGCCTGGATATCAAAGCTTATTCATCACGAAACATCCACTTTCCTCCTCCGCGCATGGCCTCCTCGTACCTCTTTCGAACCAATTCTCGCTCAAAATCAGCAGCCTCTGCACGGTCAGACTGAACCTCCTGCGTGGTGGGGAAGTCTGCTCTCCAAAATCCTGGTGGGCTCTGACGTCTCTCAAACGCATGCCGATGCTTCCCGTGCTTATTCGCGAGATCCCGTGCTTTGGCCTGGATGAGCGTTTCCCGCCTTTCGTCCGCAGACATGGCCTGCAGCTTGTGAATATTACCACCAAGAAAGTCCTCGAGGAGACGCTCGTCTTCAGTGTCCATGTCTGAAGACTGGTTCTTCGCCTGGCCTGTCGTAAGTTCGGCCAACTTCCTGAATCCATTACCACAACATTCTGGATTTGTGCACCCGGGAAGGCATTTTCGCTGTTCTCGTCCCCTCACGACATCTCGAAAAGCATAGTCATATCCTTGATTATGATCCGGGTTAACCTTGAAATGTTCAAGGCCTAGCCGCCAGAGCGGTCTTGATCGAAAGGGTTCGTCGTCGGGACCATTGGAGGCATCCCTGAATGCTTCTATGCGCTTTGCAGCTCTTATTTTGTCACGTTCTGCTGTGGACCGATGGCTATTGCCAGCCGTGCGTGGGGTTCTCCTATTTGATATATTGCTGGGTGTTTGCAATAGCGAACTATTTGGTGAAGTTGTGTTGAGGAGAGATGACAACCGTTGACAAGCATCAAGTTTTGTCCCTTGAAGCCTACGATTTTGCGGCGTTGCTTTTATCCGAGATTCATTGTCGCCGTCTTCTGCAAAGGGGACTTCACCTGGAGCCTCGACATGTCTCAGTCGTTTGGCAGGGGTATATTTGGCGAAGGTGCGGGGGATGATCGGTTTATTTGAGCTTTTTGGTTGCAGGGCAGTAATCCTTTGAGCCTCTCGCCGTGTGATCTGCGGCGTAATTGGTCCCTCTAGAATGGGCGACTTTCCTACGCCGTCATTGAACGTGGGTGGATGTCTGTAGTGATAACAATCTGACTCGGTATCATCATCTCCCAGGAAGCTAAACCCGGGATCGTCGACCCGCCGCTTCTTCTTTGGTGTAATAGTTTTCTGGCCAATTTCATCGAGGTCCAAGCTCTCCTGTGGTTCCAAGGTACTGAGACCGAGGAAAGCGACGGGGCTGCTGAGCTCGATCTCTGTCTTTATTTTCACCTTTTGTGGCGACGGCTTGGCCTTCCGTTTCCGTACGGCCCTGGTTGATACGACAACTGGGGAATCCGACGAATGTTCGACTTGGTACTCGGCAGATGGTGTTACTGCAGGTTGGTTATCAAGGCCGGTTGGTAGGTCAAATGCCGCATCATCCGCTTCACCTTGGGTTGAACTTGTATGGTGCTCCTGTGAGGAAGCGGGGACGGTGTTTGCGGTCGCATCAGGATCCAATGATGCTCCCTGTATGGGCGCAAGTCGTGGCAATTGGGGTAGTTCATCTGCAGCGACTGCGACAGCCTGATGCTGATCGAGTTCTGCGGGTTGTCCAGAACTACTTCGAGGGTCGGTATGAGTGGATATTGATATCTCAAGTTCCGGTACTTCCCTGGTAAAACTTTGTGGCTCCCCAATAACACGGGCTAACGCTACTGGCTTCGGGGTTTTCGTACTTGGTGTCGCAACTATAGTGCCTCCATCAAGATTATCCGTGGTTCCTGGCAGGTCCAGAGAGCGATTCAGCCTCAGTGGCGTACGCTCTGGCGTGACCCGCGATGGGTCGGTGGCTCGCGGCTCTTTGAATATAATGTCCGGTTCGGATGTCATGGGACGCTCCATTCCAATACCCTTGTTTTGAAAAGGGGTCCCGCTGAGCAAGTCGTGCTCTGCCAACGTTGCTTCCCTCTTCTCGAGCCGTTTTGCGAGGCTATGTGCATATTGGATCCACTGGGCCCTGTTATCCCGGACTCGCCTTAATCGAGAGATGAGTTCTGTCCGAACAGACAAGGCGTCTTTTAGTCGGCTTTGGACATCGCCAGTACCTGGCTTTGGCGTTCCATTGATCTCGTCGTATAGCTGGGCCTTTTCACGGATGCTTTGGAGACGGACAGCCAGCTCCTTCACCTTTGGGTCAGCAATGGCGACTGAGGAAGCGGCATCGCTGTCGTTATTATGTAGGGTATCGAGTATTCGGGCCTTCCACTTCCATTCTTGGAGCTGCTTGGCGAATACTTTCGGTTCACTGGAAGCAAGTCGAATGTCGGCAGAATGGCTGTCCCGTGTGATAATGTCGGCTATGTCAGCCTTTTCTTGGAGCTCTCGGAGCCCTTGGACAAAAGTCGCGCTGTTTGGCTTCTTTATCGACTGTGCAAGGTCTTTTAAAAGGGATTACTGTCAGCTTTGTTTTCCACGGTTGGTAGTAGGAGGGGCAAGGAGCGGCCAACCTCTCGCACTGTCGTCTCCCACGCGGTCGCAAATCTCTCTTAGAGCTTCAAACAACGCCAGGTGCCCGTCGCCCCATCGCTCCATGGTTCCTAGTAATGTAGGAATATAGAAATTTCAGGGTCATTCAGGAGATGCTGCGGCGGATTATATGGTATGCAGACCTGCCTGCCATTGTTCGTGACTGCCCGTGACTGCCCGTGACTGGCCTTGGCTGCTGCTACCACCACCATTGGTACCGCGACGACGACCGCGACGACGACCGCGACGAGGCTGGGGATGCGCTGGTCCGTGCACTTGCCATGACTTGACTTGCCACGAGTTTGTCAAGTTAGTGGTACGTACCATTATATTAGTGCATTTACTACCATTACATAATTCCATACATAACTACATACATAACTTTGTATGGCTGAAAGCAGCTTTTCATTTTCAGTAGACTACTCCGTCCGTGAGCATTATTTGCTTATAATATTCATTCTTTTTTTGCTTTTATCTCTTATATGTTTATAGAGTCTATCGTCATCTAGTTGTCTATACGTATTGTTTATATGTACCTCTACACTCTATCTTTGTTCTTTTTGTACTTTTTACGGTGAACCTGCCTTGTACCACTTATATCACTGTAAACTCCTTACAACTCCACATCCGGAGAATTGTTTCTCCAATCCCATTTAAGCTCACCGCCCTGGATACCCACATGAACTCTCGCCTCCGCCAATCACAGCACCCCATTCGCCGCTTCTCCCTGCTAGCGTCTTCCACAAATCGATCTGGGAGCATTCAAGAGTTTGGCGAGGTTTGGAAAAGAAAACCCAGGTTTCTCGTTGCTCAGCCGTTTCTAAGAAATACAAGAACCTTCAACCTCTTAACTTTCTGTCAAATTCTCAGATCATAACGCCCCAGACGATTTTATTTTCGTCTCACCAAACTCTACAACTCCTAAACTGTATGTCAATTTATTCCTCCTCTTCTGAAGAGATGTCAATAAGATCCTGGCTATATGCTACGGCGATCTCCACGTTTCCCCGCCACTCTGGGGTTTCGAAACTTTGCAACCTCAACAATTACCCAAGAAAACATAAAGCTGACCAGACATTTCTGTTCTAGAAACTCTACCCAACAAAATCGTTCAAGATGAACTACGGAGAAGCCCCCCAGCAGCAGCGTGGATGCTACAACTGTACGTGCAATCGTCACCTTATATTCCTGCCCCTCACATACCACCCGATTTTCGCCACCCGCACAAATTTCCCAGAATGTGCTTCAATCAGCTCGAGTTACGCGCCGATATGACCTGGATTTCATTTGCACGTCACAGCGCATTGATCCCAGGACCAATTCTGGCGCCACTGTCCCTGGAGAAACTCACTATACACGCACTCATCATCAAACGAACACTACTGACTGATACACATAGGCGGTGACCAGTCTCACCAGGCCCGTGACTGCCCAACCCGCGGCCCAGCCAAGTGGTATGTTCGAATTCTGTGAACTGCCGAGAATGAGTGACTGACGATGAGATAGCTACAACTGTGGTGGTTTGTAAACCCAAAGCACCTGACATCTTGACCTCCACTTACCCAATTCTAGGTGAGGGACACATGAGCCGCGAGTGCCCAGAGGGACCAAAGGACAAGACCTGCTACAAGTGTAAGTTTTACTTGACAACCCCCCCCCCCCCCCCCGCGCCAAAACATCACGCATGAGCTCACACCGTTGCAGGCGGCCAACCCGGCCACATCAGCCGTGACTGCGCCAACCCCGCTGCTGAGGGTATGGGTGCCGGACGCGGTTTCGGAGGTGGAGCTGGCCAGGAGTGCTACAAGTGCTCCAAGGTCGGACACATTGCCCGCAACTGCCCCGAGGCTGGTGCCGGTGGTTACCAGAACGCTGGTTACGGTGGCGGTGCCTACGGTGGCGGTGCCGGCGGCGGTTACGGTGGACGCCAGCAGACCTGCTACTCGTGCGGTGGCGTTGGCCACATGTCGCGCGACTGCACCCAGGGCCAGAAGTGCTACAACTGTGGCCAGACCGGCCACTTGAGCAGAGACTGCCCATCGGAGACCTCCGCTGAGCGCACTTGCTACAAGTGCAGACAGCCCGGACACGTCCAAGCCCAGTGCCCAGAGAACCAGAACTAAGCTGACCTCGTATGTCGGCACGGCGGATGTACATCAAGGCCGATCTTACATTTCGAGAAGACTTAACTTCCCCGGGCATTTGGAAAGGGTGGCAGTGAATTGAGGATTGACTTCTTTGTATACTTGTTCTTCAGCGCGTGCAAAAAATCCGCCGGCGTTCAATCTGCATTTACTTGGGATTCTGGCATCTGACTGCAGTCACGGACGGCCACGTTTTCTTTTGTTGTCAAGCCCCAGATGGCTATCTGGTTTGGCAAAGTAAAAGCATATATCTTTGTTGCTTTTTCGATACAATGCCTGGTCTTTTTTTATGAGGAACTCATGACTTTTATGCTCGCTGGCTTAAAGCTACAATGCCAGATGTCGTCAAAGATAATAGAATGGATGCGTTGAGCAGACAGTGCAGTATGATATTATATTGTGAAATGTGATTAAAGTGAGAGGGCCGGATTGATAGGGCCTTGTTCTGTTGCCGATCTTGTGTCACGCTTCATAGATTTGTGGGTTACCTCGTGGTGAAAACAGCAAGGAACGGAGGGTCCGCCCAACAATAACTGACAGGTTTAGCATCCAGGCCAGCGATTTTGAGACATCTCGCATCACGCCTTTCCAATCTTCCTCCCTTCACAGCTGCAAATCTATTTTACAAAATTAATTCCTTTCGTACTGGCATTTCGGCAACGCTACGAAGCATGAGGAGAGGAAGATTGTCGGCATTGGAAACTTCGGCCATGATTGTTTGTCAATGTCGTGTCGGTGTCGTGGCCCAACTTAGCAAGAGGGGAGTGGTCACCCCTTTTTATGACTAGCCATAAAATCTCCGTGGCGCATCAATATTACACTACATCCTTCGACTTGGCGCCCGAGGCAATTGTCTCATCCCCCCTAACCAACCCCTAAATGAATAATTGTGAGTTACGCAAGGAGGTGGAGGGGTTCAGTCGTTATAAGGGGAGTCCCAGACACCCAGAAGTTGGATAACCAAAGTCTGACATTTTCATTCCACTGTGCATTGCGGCCTTTCGTATCGTCGGGTTTCCTTGCGCCTACAATCGCTTAATTCATACTGGTACGATGAGGACCAATGTTCTCAGCACGCTCGGCGTGTTCACCACATTCTGTCAACCGGTCTCCTCCCGTGTATATGGCACGTCTCTTCTGCCCCGCGCTGGAGGAGGCCTAGAAGGCTCCCACTTTGGATACGCAAACCCAATTGAGCCGTTGCAATGGCCGCAGTTGGCCCTAAATTCGGATGGCTGTGAGCTTTTGAAAGCAGGAGAGATGGTGGACGTGGTGGTCCATGCCATGATTGGGACGGCGACAAAGTGCAATGCCTTGAGCCAGTTAGGCGTTGATACCTCAACTGAACAAAAAGATCTCGAGGAATACTTCTCCATGGGGAGCCACCTTGACCCTGATACTACTGGTATGGCTATCTTCTATATTTTCTCTAGGGCATCAGTGACTCGGCATTTTTCTGACGTGTCAGTTGCAGCTGTTGCCTTTCTTACCCCCCTCGATAAGACGTACAGCACACAGGTTTTTGATGCCACATTGTCTCCCGTCCCACACATCGTGGAACTTGGTCAGGTCTCTGCCGCCACAGCTGAACATCTGTCGTTCACATCTCCCATTGCCTATCCCAACATCAACCCGGTCATGAGGTATGTGGTTGCGACTCTCACCCCACAGGCCAAGATTATACACTAACGTGGCTAAGATGCCCCGGTCCCCTCACAACGCCTTCCTGCAGCGAGGGCGTTGACGGGATTGTTACTATGGCGCCCGTTGCCATCAGTCAAGCCAGGAATGCTGCGTCGGGCCCGATGCGATTCATTACTTGTTATATAAAGCCTAACCTCTTACTCCTGACGACCAAGACATAGACGGCGCTCAAATGGGTGGCGCAATTGTTAGCTCTATTGTGACGGCAGCGTCTCTGCTGATCCCGTTTCTTGTGGGTGGGATCGATTGAGAAAATGTGAAACTACGCGGGGAAGTGGAACTTCAATGTATGATATCTTTGGTCCCATCGGCAGATTATTAATCCCAGGAGTTGGGAAGCATGTGATGCTGTTCGTTGAGCGATTATTTTGGCGCGGCGTAAGGATCGCTGCCTGTGACGCCAGGATCCCCGACATTCTATCGATCTGGGAGAGCCCGTTGTGGGGAACAGAGTTGTTGTTGTTGTGCTTGTCTGGGGTCTCTAACTCGGAGAAGGCGAATGCTAGTTGATGAATGTTTAGAGATGGAAATCTACCACAGGCCGAATTGAGTTCATGAAACTTCTATCTAGCCTAGCCACGTTTCTCTCTTCTCTTTCCCCTAGAAATGTAGCCGTGGGGACTGAACATTCGCCGAAAGACGAGCGAGCAAGTGTACGCTGGATCTCCGTACTGAGTTTAAGTGGTAGTGAACGCTGATCGTTATGAAAGATTTAGGACTGGCTTCGGCTGTACCGACACGTGATTGGATGGCAAAACCGATCTCCGAGAATCTAACCCATCCACTCTTGTCCTTGTCAACCTCGTTTGTCAACTTGGCATTTTGCCAAAATATCCCCAAACCCGTCTACCCCGTAAGCCCGTAATCTAACCCCGCACCCCGCACTACCACACAGACAGGCATAAACCAAGCACAATCCACAATCCAGAATCCACAACACATCAAGATCCGATGGGGATGGGAGCGGCATCCTCGACGGCACGGCCGTACTTTTGAGAGCCTACGGCACACAGCTAATATGGCATAGGAGTCGATCGCGGTACAACACACCTCAGGTCGGTACACAACACCACAGTATACACCACAGTATAGTGCGTATGAAGTACAAACAAACTGCCGTGTAAATGTCCGTTCTATCCCTGCCAAAAGGAGCCACTACATCTCCTCCATCTCCTCCATCCCCGGTCATTTCCCCAGCTGCACACTGTGCTCCGCCAACCAACCACAGGGGAGTAGAGAAGGCACTTGGGTCTGGAGGAGGCGAGAGAAACGGAGGAAGCGGAGGAGACGGAGAATGAGAGGAAGAAGGGGAAAGAGTCACTCCCTTCATGCCGGCGTGTCAGTTCAAGGGCGCAAAGTTTATTTTCCTCGGCCACACTCTTATCCAGAAAAGCGCCAGCCGGTACTCTACAGACAAGCATCCCCTCCCACCACTTGGCCAAATGCAGTAGCCTCTCGCCGGCGATCTTTGATGGATATGTGAAGAACTAGTCAACGTTGCACCATGAGTACACCATCGGTGTCTGCCCATGTGTGAGACCGTGTAGGAAAGAGCTCTCAGAGCTCCTACCACCCCGGTCGACTGAACGTCACCTGGTACTCTATAAGAACGTAATGCCACCTTGAATTCGCTGATGCTGGCCTTGGTTTAGACCGTCCCCAA
Source organism: Pseudogymnoascus sp. 23342-1-I1 (assembly GCA_001662575.1). Classification (NCBI taxonomy): domain Eukaryota; kingdom Fungi; phylum Ascomycota; class Leotiomycetes; order Thelebolales; family Thelebolaceae; genus Pseudogymnoascus; species Pseudogymnoascus sp. 23342-1-I1. Next base: position 30,506 of record KV455064.1, read on the forward strand.
ATACATCGCGAGGCCGCTTTTTTGATCTTCGTGTTGGAAAAGCTTTCATATTCTCGCGAGACATTGACAGGTCGTCAGCTCTCCCCTTCCCCGTCATCGCTATGGATATTTCAAAGACTGATGACACTGGGGCTGACTCCAAGGTCGACCCACAGACTGATACTAAATCCGACAAGGAGTATGAAACGGGTGCCGTAGAGCATTCCGACTCGGACAAACAGCATCCTCAATATGTCCCTCCCTATGTCCAGGCCACTCCTACCGGGGGTGTCCGGCGGGAAATCGCACCCCCGGCGCTCGTGGCGGCGATGTCGTCAGAGCGGCGGGCGGAAGCAGAGAAGGCGCTCGTAAGGAAGATCGATATCAGACTAATGCCCATGATTGTCCTCATGTACATCATGAACTACCTAGACCGCAACAATATCGCAGCGGCTCGATTGGGAGCCCTTGAAGAGGATTTGAACCTACAAGGCAATGAGTATGCAGTAAGTTTCCCCGATTAGAACTAGACACCAATGCGCGCATCTATGGGCTGGATCGCTGACGTCTAGTCTATCTAGACGTGTATCAGTATCCTATTCGTAGGCTACGTGCTGATGCAAATCCCATCCAATTTATATCTCAACAAAATCGGAAAGCCTGCCGTTTTTTTGCCAACGTGCATGGTTGTATGGGGCGTCATATCTACCGCGACAGCTGCCTGTCACAACTTTGGGGGACTGGTGGCTTGTAGGTTCATGTTAGGATTTGTTGAAGCAGCATATTTTCCTGGGTGTCTCTACTACCTATCATGTTGGTATACGCGAGCGGAACTTGGATTCCGTTATTCGATTCTGTACTCCGGGGCTCTCATCAGTGGAGCCTTCTCGGGGCTGATGGCAGCTGGGATTGTTGGAAATATGGACCACCTCCACGGTCTCCGCTCCTGGCGCTGGCTCTTTATCATTGAGGGTACGATCACGATCGGTATTGCTGCGGCTGCCTTCTTCATTTTGCCCAACTTTCCTCGCACGACAATGTGGTTGTCGGAGGAAGAGCGTCAGCTTGCAGCGTGGAGAATGGAGGAAGATATCGGTGAGGATGATTGGGTCGACAGCGAAAGCCAGTCGTTCTTGAAGGGTATCAAGCTGGCGCTTATTGATATCAAGACTTGGATTCTGGTGAGTTGTTCCTGGCTTATTAGCGGATTCATTTGTAAAATACTCCGTTTCATGGCTAACATAATCGACAGTTGGTCATCCTGTTTGGAATTGTCTCATCAGGCTCTGTGACGAGCTTCTTCCCATCTGTCGTCGGGTCGCTCAACTTCACCAACGTCCAGACTCTACTTCTCACCGTACCGCCTTATGTCCTCTGCGTTATCACCACTTATATCAACGCATGGCACGCCGACCGCACCGGAGAGAGGTTCTATCACATCGTTCTACCCCTTAGTGTTGCCGTCATCGCGTTCATACTCGCTGCGGCCACCACCTCTACCGCCCCACGATACGTCGCCATGATGTTGATGATTCCCGGATTGTACTGTGGTTACACCGTCGCTCTTGGGTGGATTAGCAACACTCTGCCTCGCCCGGCGGCCAAGAGAGCTGCCGCAATCGCATTTATCAACTGTATCAGCAACGTCGCTTCCATATACACCAGTTACATGTACATCAAGCCCAAGTTCACGATTGCCATGATTGTCAACTGCATCACAGCAGCCACGTCTATTCTCACAGCGACGGGACTTCGGTTTATGTTGATCCGACTAAACAAGCAAATGGATGCTGCTGAGGCAATTGCTGTTGCGGAAGGCGAAGAGGTGGATCAACACGGCGTCCCGATCAACGCAGCGAAGGGTGGCTTCAGATATAAATACTGAGTGTCTGGGAATGTGGGGTGGAGGTATGGGAAGATGATGGGAATAATTGTTATTATGGTGAAGATGATACCACGATAAGCACGTTGAATTGAACGCAGGGAGCATACCAAAGAATTGAATGCCATAGTTTTAACTATAGGAATTAACAACTGCCTCCTTACTTACTGAGTGTATAATTCACACCAGATTTATGCTCTTTATCCCACTGAGTCCCGGTAATTGAAATCTAGTCTAAACGCGCGCCTGAAAATGGATTATGTCGATCAACGCCTGTTAGTCGGTCAAGATCTTAATGTCATGTCTTCCTTCATCTCATTTCTGTCCTTTAATCAAAATAATGCGCCGTGCTCCATAAAATCAAAACTAAACCGCCGACTTTGGAGCCCAACTAGGATGGATGTGGTTTGTACATTCTCCCTCGCACCCAGTGCACACCCACCATCGCGGCCCATCCGTCTCCAAATCGGCGCCACATTGCGAGCAAGGTACTGCCCGCATCAGCGACCGTTTCATCTTCGCCCGGTCCCGAGCATCGTGATGTGTGACGAGCACCTTGTTAGGAAGTTTACAGCAGTTCATGCAGACCATTTGTTTTCCAAGGTACGGTTTGGATTTACACCTACACTGCCCAGAAAATTTGCGGACGGTATCCTTGTAGCACATCGTGCAGCAGGCCTTGCAGGCTTCCAGGTGGAGAGAGGTTGTCGTGTCGCGGAGTTCACGTTCAAACCCACAGCCCTGGAAAACTGTTAGATGTTACATCCTAAATAACCTCTGTCCAGTTCAGGACCCATCCTCAATAACAAACTAGGCAGAATGCTATCTTACATCACATATCTGGACTTGGCAGTGCCAGCATCTCGTCTTCCCTGTTGGGTTGTTGCAACTGTTCAGCCGAAAATGCGCTGTATGGTGTCTGATGCTGCTAGTTGGGAAGAGAGTCTCCCGGATTTGGCTTGAGGCCAGGCTGAGACTCTGGATATCAGTGTAATGCAAGTTGGAAGCTATCAACGTTGAGATGTCGAGAATTAACAGCCGAGCTAAGCGGTCAGAGTATTTGTCTCGAAAGATGGTATTATTTCTGAGTAGTGTGTTGCCCTGGACTGGCCTGGCTGTCGCTACTGAGCTGCGACCTCTATGCCTATATATCACCTTTATAAAATAGCGATATCTGAAATACCACTTTGCCCTCGTTGTAGGGAACAAGAGGTAGTGCCAGATAATGTAGAGTGGCATCAGTAGGTACTTGAGCACTGTAAGAAAGATAGCTTGGTTGTGTATCAAATTTATGGTCCACGGTTTAAAAAACCCGCCCAAGGTGAACGAGTCGTCACAGACACCAGCGACAATGTTGGGCAAGGCCCAAACCGAGAATATGACTCTGCAGTTCATGAGAGTTAGTAACGTCAACTTATAAGATATCCATGAATTATTGGCCAATGGAACCCTCCCAGAGATTCTGAAATGGATAATATGCGTGATGACAGCAATACTCACATCACGAAAATAGTACAAATCCAGTTAGCCACGTATTCATCACAGATACCCTCTGGATCCGGGTCCGCAGGATTACGAAGCTTCGCTAGGACAGTGAACCAAGATTCTTCGGAGGCATTCGACACCTGCCACGAAGTGGCACTTTGGCAGGTACCTTTCGAGTGGGGTATGTAAGTGCTTTGCAAGTAGACTGCGGGAATCAAAGCAACAGCGACGAGTCCCAGGTCCGTTAAACCCAGGTAAGCCAGCAAAACGCCAGAATTAAGAATTGATAGGAACCAGGCAACTACATCGTACCAGAAGCACAACATTAACTTGTCCTGCGTGTTAGTATAGGCCAAATAAATAATTAGAAAGGGGTTTGAACTGACCACAATGTACATTGTCGACTCCCCGCGACCGATGTTGTCGTTGAATTGAGGACCGAGGAGCTCTGTGGCATGGTCGGATACGAACAGACTCCTAGGTTTCGTCGACCAGGCCAAGCTACCTAGCAAAAATATAACAGAGAACCTAATAAAGGCAAACCTCCCACCCAGCGACATTTTAGCCAGGTCAGAGAACAGAGATTGTGTAGTTTTGGATAGATGGCGCGAAGCACCAAAGGTGTAGAAATGGCGTCTGGGTTGGTTGGCGTCTGAATTGGCGTCTCATGGTGTGAAGGGATTGTCACGACTTGTTCAGAGACGACAGGAGTGAAGGAGTAAAAAAGTAAAGATCGAATGGTTCACAGCAGGTGCAAATAACTGTCCTTTGGGCGATTTATTACTTACTGTTTATATTCCGTGGTAGCCTTGAGGTCTCGTGAGAGCCTCGACCGAGACGGGGCGTAAGAGGCGCAGGGCGAGGCTGATTCCAATGGGCTATTGAAGCTTTCCTTGGCATATCGGCATGTCCGATCACCCAGCCGCCAGCCGCCCAGCCTCGCGATACTTGGTTCTCAAACCCCAACGAATCCTCTCTTCTTCACATTTGGACTCCAATACTCGTGTTGCGTCCCAGAAAACAAGTACATTGATATTGTCTACAAGAACCTTGCTTTGCCATCTTATCTTACCCCTCTCTCGGCACAATTCCATCCAAATTCCAACCTGGCTACGATGCATCCCAGGAAGCCCCAAGCATCGTCCTCTCCCTTCCTCCCCCCTCAACCGTATTCAACTATTTAAGAAGACCCATCAAAAGAAATCGCTGTGCTGTCTTGGCCGGCAGCCTTTGTATCCAAGGCAATGTTGTTGGCCAGCTTCTTCTGCTCCTCCTCCAATTTCGACGCGACACTGTCGTCACCCTGAGCCTCCTGGATCTGAAGCGCGAGAACTGCAGCAGAGAGCTTCAGAACCTTGTTCTTTATTTTGCCGTTCTATCATAAGTGTTAGTCTCGATATGGGAAGGGGTGCGCGAGCTGTGTGTAGGTGTAGCCTCATACCTGGATGGCCGTCTTCTCGGCGTCATCGGCCGCATCATCGAGCGCAGGGTTGAAGGCTCCAACCTCGGCGTCGTTGGCGACGTCGTGGATCCCCTTGATGATATCTAGGTCCGCTTCGCTGACATTGGCGAGGTCGGAGGTGTCGAGCCCGATCGCGGCCTGGGCCTCTGCCTCGGCATTTCCGGCCTGGCCAGCGCTGATAGACAGATCGTCGTACGCCTGGGAAGACAGAGCACGGGATGAAAGCGGCAGGGCTGAGACTGTGAGGAAGAGGGTTGCGTAGAGCGCAATGGTGGAGATTGAGAACTGCATAGTGTGTTTTTTTGAGCGGGGGTGTTGAGTGTTGGGCTGGGGTGGTATATGTCAATGGATGAAAATTGTGGATTAAAAACGACAGCTCAGCTGCGATGCAAGAGAAGTAGAAGACGAAAGGTTGGTAATTGCTTGGACTGGAAATGAAGAAGTGAGCGCGGCTGAAGAGAAAAAAAGAGATATTACAGAGGCGAACAAGAGGCCTCTTATAAGATCGGATTAGTAGACTAGATCAGACTCGAATAGAGAATGGATCGCATGGGGGTAATAGCAGGGCAGGGCGCCAAACAGCGACTCCTGATGGGAAGCTCCCATGTTAACTCTCCGTTGGCGCCATCATGAGGTTGAAGTTGAATAACTGGGGTTCCTCCATTTGCACCACCAGGCGCCGTTCTGGGATAATCCGCGACATTGTGAGCCTCACGTCGCCAAACGCCACTTACATTTACAGTTGCCAAGGCTTTGTGGGTAGAAATTAGAGCCCCAGACATCCAATTTAGACAATCCCGACATGGAGGGTGAGCGCGAGGGTGAGTTGAGGTGTGAGGTGCGACGTCTCATCGCTGTTATGAGGTTAGGAGTTTCGAGGTTGTCGGGTCGGTCCAAGCGCGACGCTGGGGGGGTTGGTTTCAGGAAGGAGGCCGGTTGATCCGTTTATAGATTTATATAGACTTTTGGCTCGGATAACTCGGCGGTATACCCAGAAAGAGCACATTCGAGTAGGGCTTGGCTAGTTTCAGTCTCCTGAATTGACGCGGAGATTCATCGTCGCATCTCGAAGTAGTGAAACCTGGTCTGGCAAAAACGAGTCGTTTGTTTTCCCACGAATCGCGAACGATTCAGCTTTATCGCATTGTCATTCGCGTCGGGACCTGGACCGGACGACCAGCTGCTTCACCCAATGACAGCCGCCTGCCGCGAGTGCCGGCGACGTTGACGTTGACGACGTGATCTTGTCGGCGCCTCGAGATATGGACCCCTCAAGAACGAGTCTGCGACAGGAGACCTCTACTGCTCATCTCCATATCGGAGAATTCAAATATATCACGTGGAAGACTTTAAACTTACTTTGATATCTGCCAAATGCCAAATGCCAAATGAAGACAATGTCGGAGTGTAGCTCCCGTGGTGCCAAATCAGGAAAGTCCATCTCGGAGGTTTCTTTATTATTTATGCAGAGGATAAATACCATCCATAGGATAGCATAGCATATTACGCGTTACCCCACGTTTCGTCGAATCACCAAACGGAAGGCGCGAACTAGACCGCACTTTCGCACTTTCCTTCCATATATTAACTGTTTCCGTCCAAAAGTTTAGATGGAAGATGAGTTCTTATATGGGCTGCACTCTATTGTGCTTCGGCTTCTAACTTATCTTGGTCCGGGATTACAACAGAAGCCATCTGGATGGAATGCTAGTTCCGTCCATGATAGAGTAGTAATAAAGCCCCCTTGGACCGAGAAAGTAATGATTATCGATTGATTACCTGCCACCTCGGTCTGTGTATATAAAGGATTTGTATCTCTCTTCGTAAGTGTTTTTCTCTCTCTAGGTTGCTACGGTTTCTCTGCTGTATTTCCCCCCTGATCAACCCGTCGCCATCCAATCGTCATGGCGCGACTTTCAGTCCTCGGCGTCCTTGTGGGTGCCCTGTCTCTACCCCTCGCCTTGGTCAATGCCGCGGCCAACCAACTCGAGCAAGTGACGGTCGACTTTGGGAGCAATCCAACAAACGTCAGTTTCTACATCTACCTTCCCACCACACTCGCCGCCAACCCGCCGATCCTCGTGAACCCCCATGCCTGTCACGGCCAAGCGAGCGATGCCTTCACCGGCTCCCAATATGCCACCCTCGCCGACGAATACGGCTTCATAGTCATCTACCCCGACTCCCCTAACGAGGCCGACAAGTGCTGGGACGTCTCGAGCGCGCAGACGCTCTCCCACAACGGCGGTGGTGACAGTCTCGGCATCGTGAGCATGGTGCGCTACACGCTGGATAAGTACAACGGGGATGCCAACCGCGTATTTGCCACTGGTGTAAGCAGCGGCGCCATGATGACGAATGTGCTACTGGGGAGCTATCCGGACGTGTTCGCCGCTGGGAGCGCATTTGCCGGTGTGGCGTTTGGCTGCTTTGCGGGCGACGGATATGATGTATGGAGTGATGACTGCGCGACCGGCAAGATTATCAAGACCGGTGAAGAATGGGCGGCTATCGTGAAGGCGGCGTACCCTGACTACACGGGTTACAGGCCCAAGATTCAGGTTTTTCACGGCACTGCCGACGAGGTCCTGTATCCACAAAACTTGGAGGAGGAGATCAAAGAATGGACCACCGTGCTTGGGCTTCCTAGCACTCCAATCGAGACGGTACTCGACACGCCTGTCAGTGGCTGGACCAAGTCCGTATACGGCCCAACCTTTGAGTCATATTCAGCCGAGGGCGTGCCTCATAATATCGCAAACCAAGAACCAACCGTAATGGCTTGGTTCGATCTCACCTGCACCGGAACCGACTGTTTCTCCAGGCCTGGCGGTTCGACCACAACTCCACCCAGCAACTGCACGTCTTCTCGTAGAAATTGAGTTGACTAGTGTCGGCGACATTGAATCTCTTGGACCTAAGGTGGCAGAGTGACCTCGAACCACACTGTATATAAGCTCGGGATATATGGGTCATAGCAGTGTCAAAAATAGCAATTGGGTACCAGGCAAACACTTCTACAATAACCATTAAAGACCATGATTTAACCTCAAAAGCCACAGTGAAATATCAATATAGCGCATTAATTGCACCGAAAAGAAGTGTATATATACTGTATTATCCCTATTATAAAAATTCTGCCGTAGAATTAGAACCGTGAGGCCCATTCCAGGGCTCGCTCACTTGTGTCATCCCTTACCATCATCAGTTTACCAAGCGACGGCAAAGATGCCGGCAGTGATGAAGATGGCGGTCATGGTGACCATCAACGACTGGAGGCTGGATGCGCTGGATGGGACGGGGGTTATTACACCGCCGTCACCACTCCCAGAGCCACTACCCGAACCGCTGCCGCTTCCACTTCCTGAGCCACTGCCCGAACCACTGCCGCTTCCACTGCCTGAGCCACTACCACTTCCACTTCCTGAGCCACTTCCACTTCCACTTCCTGAGCCACTTCCACTTCCTGAGCCATCACCACTTCCATCTCCCGAGCCGCTGCCACTTCCATCTCCCGAGCCGCTGCCACCTCCACCGCCGCCAGTGCAAGTCGGCTGAGGATACGAGGAGGCGCAAGCGCAGACAGCGCTAGCGGCATCAAGCACAGCTGGAGCTTTGTCAATGCCACATCCAGCCAGAACGCAGTCCAGCGCAGCAGCGTTAATGCCGGCATAGGTGTCCGGCTCGCACTGGCACCAGAAGTCGAGCTTAGAGCAGCCGAATTGGGAGCCAGCACTAACAATACAGTCTGTAGCGCACGGCGGAATAGCGGATGCGGAGGCGTCGCACTGGGTGGGTCCGGGCTCGACAGAGCATGGGGTCCCGCTACTAGTTGGGGTTGGCGATGTGGTAAGCGTGGTTGGTACACTTGTTCCGCCACCTGAATTGCCGCCACCTGGACCGGATCCGGTGCAGGTCGGTGCGGGGAAGGAAGAAGCACAGGCGCAGACGGCGTTGGCTGCATTAAGAACAGGGATAGCTCCGGCGGCTCCGCAAGAATCAAGGACGCAGTTCAGCGCGGCTTTGTTGATGCCAGCGTAGGTGTCAGGCTCGCACTGGCACCAGAAGTCGAGCTTGGAGCAGCCGAAGTCAGCACCGGCACTGACAATACAGTCCGTGGCACACGGGGGAATTGCTGAAGCAGAGGCGTCGCATTGAGTTGGGCCTGGAGTCACAGAGCAAGGTGTGCCAGTCTCAGTACCAGTTGGTGGTGGTGTTGTTTCCGGGCCGCTTGGACCAGTTGTCGTTGTGTCTGGACCGCCTGGACCGGTTGCTGTGCCTGTGGGTCCTCCAGTGCAGGTCGGTGCAGGGTGCTCTGAAGCACACGCGCACACAGCGTTTGCTGCATCTAGAACCGGAATGGCGTTAGCAGCTCCGCAAGAGTCAAGCACACAGTTCAATGCGGCGCCATTAATGTTGGCGTAAGTTTCTGGCTCGCATTGGCACCAATAGTCTTCTTTTGTGCAGCCGAATTGAGCACCGGCGCTGATAATGCAGTCAGTTGCACACGGTGGGATTGCAGAGGCGGAGGCGTCGCATTGAGTTGGGCCTGGAGTCACAGAGCAAGGTGTGCCAGTCTCAGTACCAGTTGGCGGTGGCGTTGTTTCAGGGCCGCCCGTACCAGTTGTTGTCGTGTCTGGAGTACCTGGACCAGTTGTCGTCGTGTCTGGAGTACCTGGGCCAGTTGTCGTCGTATCTGGGCCGCCTGGACCAGTCGCTGTACCTGTTGGTCCTCCGGTGCAAGAAGGCGCAGGATACTCCGAAGCACACGCACACACTGCGTTAGCTGCGTCTATGACAGGTAGGGCACCGTCGAATCCACAGGCGCCAAGGACGCAGTTCAATGCAGCGCCATTGATGCTGGCATAGGTGTCAGGCTCGCATTGGCACCAATAGTCCTCTTTTGTGCAGCCAAACTGTGCTCCTGCACTGATAATGCAGTCAGTCGCGCAAGGAGGAATTGCCGAGGCTGACGCATCACATTGGGTCGGGCCGGGGGCGACCGTGCAAGGCGTGCCGCCTGTGGTAGTTGGTGTTTGCTCTGTGGTTTGATCCGTGGTTGGCTCAGTGGTTGTCTCCGTGGTTGAAACTGAAGTCGGGGTTGCATCCGTAGTACCGGGACCAGGGGTTGTCTCCGTGGGTGATCCTGTGGTTGGCTCGGTCGGACCACCAGTGCAAGGTGGCGTAGGGTAAGACGAGGCGCAGGCGCACACAGCATTAGCTGCGTCTAGGACGGGGAGAGCACCGTCGAAGCCACAGGCACCGAGGACGCAGTTTATCGCAGCGCCATTGATGCTAGCGTAGGTATCAGGCTCGCACTGACACCAGAAGTCGAGCTTAGAGCAGCCGAATTGAGCCCCAGCACTGACAATGCAGTCAGTAGCGCAGGGAGGAATCGCCGAGGCTGACGCATCACATTGAGTTGGGCCCGGGGTTTTCACGCACGACGGTGAGTCGGTTGTGGGGGTAGGCGGATCCGTGGTTACGACAGGTGGATCTGTGGTTATGACAGGCGGATCTGTGGTTATGACAGGAGGGTCGGTAGTTGTCGGGGCACCAGTGCTCGTTGGAGAAGGATACTCAGACGCACAGGAGCAGACTGCATTGGCTGCGTCCAGGACGGGGAGAGCACCGTCAAAGCCACAGGCACCGAGGACGCAGTTTATCGCAGCGCCATTGATGCTAGCGTAGGTGTCAGGCTCGCACTGACACCAGTAGTCCTCTTTGGTACAGCCAAACTGTTCGCCGGCACTGATAATACATCCGGTCTGTAGGGTTTGGTCAGTCAGAGTTTCTCGTAAAGGGGCGGCAGGGGACTTTACGGCACAGGCGGGGATAGCGGAGGCCTTGGGGTCACACTGTGTGGGACCCGGGTCAGCTGTAACTACGGCGGCGAGGGCCAAAATGACCGCAGGACTGAGGAGCATCATAGTTGACTCGATTTCAACTTTAAAGCAACGAGTGCGGGCTCTAAAAGTTAGAGAACTGGGGGTGTGATGACGGAAGCGCTGATCTTATAGCAATCCATTGAAAGTGAGATCCGTCTATAATCCCCGACGCACTCCCTCGTTGGTGCCTTTGTTGATGCATCTAGGTATCTAGGCATGGTTACTGCCTGGCATGTGAATCTTTCAAACAGGGCAGAAATAGGTATTTTGGCAAGATGCCGAGGATGTATAGAGGCTCATGTCAAGCTCTATGACAGCCATGTGCAGCGTAGGATCAATATCTACTAGGAAGTTGAACGCTGGGTGGCACCAGGACACTGTTGGTAGGAGGGAACAAGCACTCTGGGGTAATATCGGGCGTACCCCACGATTCCCCAGGAACAGACCATTGAATATGCACTCCGCATCTAGTCCGCTTTCGCTCATTGGTAGGGTAAATAGGGAACTTGGAGACCACTTTGAAGCCTGTTGCGGACAGGAGCATGGACAATCGTACGCCACGCGCGCTGGGGTGTCACCTTTCACATGGCAAAAGGGAAAATGATTAACAGTCGGACAGGGAGCAGCCACCTGTCAACAAGGAAGACACAAGGAAAGTTTATACAGATCCGCGCTGTCACAGCCATTGCCCGCAATGGCGTGACAATGAGGCTCACACTGATGAACGGCGAGCCGCTGCAACTCTAATTGAGAGATCGACAAGCGGGAAAGAAACGACACGAGAAAGGGAAGACGACCTACCAGCATCGGATGGGGTCTGCTGCTGTCAACTTCGAAGTCATTGCTCGTAATACTGCATTCTTGACGTAGGCGCGCCTGGCCGAAAGCGGAAGGAGCTAATGAGAGGAGTCGACGGCGGCAACCAGTTGCGACTGGAGGGAAAGCAAGGCACCAACAACAAATAGATCAGGTAGGGTGTACCCAACATCGAGAATACATGGCATCGGACATATCGTCGGATGGAAACCACAGTATTGGCCGTGTAAACCGCCATGTGAGCAGGCCCGCCTCCCTGCCTCCCTGTCTCCCTGCCTCCCTACCTCGTACCGCCGCCTCTCACCTCTCACCTCTCACTTCTCATCGCGCTCATCTCAGCTCGTGTCTGGCGTGGTAGGAGCCGAGTGATCCGAAATGAGCGACATAGCTGGACCTGAATTGGATTTGCGGGGTAATGCAAGGGTGCAGTAGTGTCAAATGAGTTGGCACTGACACTGACATTGAGCTCGCTTACAGCTCAACGCAGGAACTTGGCTGTGGAGAGACACAACGAGGGCCAAGGAGTACGAGGGAGGAATATTCCCGGGCTTCCGCCCCCTCTCGTTCATTGTTGCTGCCCACTTGTCGCCACTTGTTGATATGCCCCGCGAGTAGTGATGAGAAGCAAAAATAAGTGACGGCGCTCGATTGTGATCATGATCTCGAGAGGTTTTGTGCTGTATTGTTCTATCTATAAGCGTCTTACAAAAGTCAGTATCTTTCTCCGGGCTTTCTCGCATAGCTTCTGGGAGAGACGCGAGACATGGCGAGAACCAACAAGCCTGGGGTTGGAACTGTGATGTTATGTCAGCTTATACGAGTAATTTGATCACTCCATTACGTTTTGGTGTTTGTGTCGTCTTCTCTTTTTTCAAACACGTGTTTGCCAGCAGATTTATAAACCTCTATATCCCATGTTAACAAGGTTAAAAATTTCCAATCCTGGGATGTTGAGGCGGAGAACAGTTGTATGCGGTGCTCCTGTTTGTCCGCCCATAAAAACTAATACAATCACGTGACACACATCTTGTATTTGACTCACGTGATTATTTGGAGATACGCGGCCGCAATATTTAATATCCGAACACCAACCAAATGTGGCAAGTTCGACGACTCATCATCTGAAATGTTACGGCTCGATTCCAAATCAATTGTAAATCATTTTCATAATACATACCTTGCTCTGATCTCTATGATTCAGGTTCAGGCTTCCATCCCTCTTTCGGCTCCCCTAAGCGCCCGTACTACAATGCTAAAAGCGGGCGTTACCAGTGAGACCATTCCCATGGCACTTCATAATCATGTTTCTGTTGTGGCACTGACTCGGCCTCGCAGTACCATCGATTGCTTTGCAGCAAGGAAGTGAAACTATCGCATACTCATAATATCTGTACTGGCCTCAAGATACAACTCCCAATGCGGAAATCCGCCATCACTGGCCGTCACATCAACGTTACGACTTTCCAGGCACGGGAAAGCCACACAAAACGTCATCGAGGCCCACCTCTTTGCCCGCTACAGGAACGGAAAGAACGATAAGAGGTGCCTTGGCATCTAGGAACAAGTACCGGCTCCACGGAAACCCACATATTCTCCCGGATCATTGGCTACCGTTTGGTTCTCCGTGGCTGAACACCGAGTAATGGGTCCTCTATTCCAAGAGAGGTAATCCGAGAATCTAACGGCTCCATTTTCTGGGGAAGTCGCGTGTGATTGTTACTTCAATCTAGGAAATGTGGGGTATATGGCGGGGTTTGAGGGGATGGAGATGATGGAGAAGATGAATCTTCGGCTTCTGTCGCCTCCTCCTTCTCCGTCTGGGAACCTCTGATTTGCCGCGAAGGAGCGACTACTTCCCTCACTAAGCCTCACGTGGCTATGGTGCCTTGTGTCTCACAGTTCTCATACTGGTTCAGTACAAGATATGCTGATCGTCGGTTTTGACCTGTGGCACAACAGCTCCAGATATTACACAGACGTGTGTTCCCTCGGCCACCTGCGGCAAATCGCACTTGATGGCCCATGCTACCCCAAGAACCACTTCTCTATAAAGGGTCCCTCTCTCCTACCATCTTGCGGGGTAATAAACGTTGGAAATGAACCTCAGCTGTGTTCACGTAGCCCTATAACTTGTTCAGGATGTTTGGATCTTCACCGTACTTCGGGCTTCGAGGGGCCAAACTGGATTTGGCCATTGCCTTTCTCGCCGGACTCGATTTCTTGTGAGTTCAATACTATCTCGCGCATTTTGTCGTTTGCTTTGGAAGAAAACGCGCTAAAGCTTTGCCTCGCAGTCTCTTTGGGTACGATCAGGGGGTCATGGGAGGTCTGCTCACACTGCCCTCGTTTGTAAAGACCTTTCCCGAAATCGACGCTATAAATGCCAGTGAGGCCACAAAGGACCATATATCTCTGATCCAGGGAATTTCGGTAGCGAGTTACAATCTAGGGTGTCTATTCGGTGCCGTGTGCACAATCTGGCTCGGTGACATGCTTGGAAGGCGCAAGATGATATTCCTTGGCTCAGGCATCATGATTGTGGGTGCTGCACTGCAGTGCTCTGCCTTTAGCCTTGGTCATATGATCGCAGGCCGGGTTATTACTGGGGTAGGGAATGGAATGAATACCTCGACAGTGAGTTCTTCTCTTGTCAATGCCCCATATAGGATCTAATCTCATACTCCAAACAGGTTCCGACGTGGCAATCAGAGACTTCAAGGTCGCACAAGCGAGGCAAGCTGGTTATGATCGAAGGCGCTATGATCACTGGAGGTATATGTCTGTCATACTGGCTGGACTTTGGCTTCTCGTTCCTGGAGCCAAGCACCATCTCCTGGCGCTTCCCTATAGGCTTCCAGATCATCTTCGCCGTGGTTATCGTCATACTGGTCCTTGACTTGCCAGAGTCTCCACGCTGGCTCATCCTCAAAGGCAAAGAAGATGAGGCGATTAATGTTCTTTCGGCTCTCCGCGATCTTCCACTTGACGACTCGTACATATCTGCCGAATTCGCAGCCATCAAGGATACGGTGCTCCTAACTAAAAAATTCGGCTTCAAGGACCTCTTAACCATGACTGAAGACCGCCACTTCCACCGCGTCGTACTAGCCTACGTTAACCAGATGTTCCAACAAATTTCGGGTATCAATCTTATCACATACTACGCGGCTTTCATATACGAGAAACAAATCAAAATGTCCCCGCAAATGTCGCGTATATTAGCGGCCGCAAACGGAACCGAGTACTTCCTTGCCAGTTTCATCGCCGTCTACACCATAGAGAGGTTTGGTCGCCGCAGCCTCATGCTTTTCGGCGCAGTCGGCATGTCAGCATCTATGGCTATTCTTGCTGCCATGAATGCATATGAAGGAAAGGCCTATGGCATCATCGCTGCTATATTACTATTTCTATTTAATAGCTTCTTTGCGGTGGGTTGGCTAGGAATGACTTGGTTGTATCCAGCAGAGATCGTTCCTCTCGCAATCAGAGCGCCGGCGAACGCGTTGTCAACATCTGCAAACTGGGTAAGTAGTGATAGTGGCATTTTTACCCCTTTTAGACACAAGGCGCTTGCGCGGGCGCTAGTATAGGCACTAGCGCAGAAGCTAGCTCGAATGCCGTATATACAGCCGATAAGCGAGAATGGGCTCCGCTAACAAATACTAGGCTTTTAATTTCATGGTCGTGATGATCACACCTGTGGCATTCACATCGATTGGCTACAAAACTTACATCATCTTTGCTGTGATAAATGCCTTCATTGTGCCAGTTGTCTACTTTTTCTATCCGGAAACAGCCTACCGCTCGCTTGAGGAGATGGATCAAATCTTCCACAAGTCGAAGTCCTGGTTTGATGTGGTGGGGATTGCTCGCGATGAACCGCGTATGTACGGTAAGCATGGCGAGCAGCTCATTGATTACAAGGAGACAGCAGAGCATCGAGAAATTGCTACGAAGGCTCTGAGGGCGAGACGAATTGGCGCAGAAAAGGAGCTGTATTCGCAAGGAGGGGATGTTGAGAGCGGGTAGATAAAGGCGCAGGCAGATGGGCGAGGCATTTTGGATGAGCCATTTCAGGTTCAAGAGATTACACGCATAGGCGTTTTAGACCAAGAACCGGTGGGGGTAGAGCATTACCATCTAAAGTAGTAGACATCTCTCACTATGTACATGTTCGGAGTTCAAATTAATGCGCAAATATCATCATAAAAATTTAATATATATATCTCTCTATCTAACAATAATATAATCTGCTTGTTGTGCTGTCCGAAATATTTATTATTTTGTTTCGGTTAATTTATTGAGCTGTGATATTAATAAATATTTGATTACTTACTATAGGTGTGAGACTACATCCTCTCATCGCTGAGTTGCATCAATTTGAGGGACATGTCCCTTGCTATTACGGGCAAGAAAATTGCCAGTAGCAGATATTAATGCATTTTTATTAGATAGTTACACGTGTGGTTTGTTGTCACATATCAGCGCATGGTCCACCAGTGTCCAAAGATTATTTCAAGGCGACGTTTCGTTTTTGTTGGTTTCTTCATGCGGCCGATCAAGGATCCACACATACTTACCAAGTTGTAGGGTTATAAAAGATGTATATATAATGAGGGAAAACTATAGCCAAGGGTGTCATAAATACTAATGTGCCGTTATAATTCTGTTGGCAGCAGTTGCATAAACAAAAAATGGCCCTCAATCCAATTCGGCGCCTCAATCAAACTCTCTGCAATGCCTGGATACGTATAAATTTTAACAACCTTAAACCCAGTCATTGCCAGAATCGCCCTCCATTCCGCCTCCGTCCGTTCTCCCACAGAAAAATGAGCCAGTATCATCATATCTATACTCGTCACCGCTATCGTCGGCTTCTCTTCACTGTCCACAATTTCGTTTAGTAATACCCGCGAATGCCCCTTCTTCAACGCAGATACTAGATTCTCCAATATTTTAACGCCTTCATCGTCACCCCAGTCGTGGAAAATAGAGCACAGAGAGTATGCGCGTGCTTGATGGGCTGCGGCGTGAAGAAAATCGTGGACCTGCGCTTCGAAGCGTCGTTCCCCGCTACTAGCCACGATGCCAGCAATGACGGGCTCTCGATCCTGGAGTACGATATTTCCCGGACGAGACCCATGCTGCGCAGCAAAGGCAGAAACGGCATGACCCCCTCCATCACCTACGTCTACAAGCAGAACGTCGGAAGAGCTTGCATCGAAACAAGTAATCATATGCTCGGACACGGGATAAAAGCCGGGATCACACCAATTCGCCTTGCCCGCACAATATGGGCCATAAACGAGTCAAATTACTGGAGATGCGGTGGCGTCGCGACTAGCCATTCAAAGAATGGGAGCTGGGTCTTCTGTGCAACTTGATAGGGGCCCTTAAGTCTCCCTATTGAGGGGGACTGGTATTGACTTTTCTTGAAAAACCGCGGGAAGCCGCTGAATGAGCGTCTTGCTGCGTCACAGCAGAACGAGATACTATACCGGTAGTTTCCTCCGCGAGGCCGTTGCTCAGCGCGGTGGCATGGAAGACTCCATCGTGGTATGTGATAAGATACATCGCTAAGAGATGTCTCGTTAGGCGTTGCGGTAAGGCGACGTCAACGCTGTTTTTTTCGGACGGGCATGAAGCGCTGAACCCAGCATCACATCACCTGCTTCCTTCAGGTGCTGGAAAAGCCTGACGTCTACAGCAGTGCGAATGTTGGCGGACATAGCGGGCTATCGTGCGTCATTAGCAGTATCGCTACGAGAGGGAATTGCAGAGTTCACTTCTGCCCAGAAAGTACGCTGTACGAATTCGCTCGGGATCTTCAGCGTGGCGACCAGCAAACGGCTGTACTCGATAAGAGCTTCTCTTGAGCCGGCTTCATTTCCCCCGAATGCATTTCCCGCGGCAGCAATGCCTTCTAGAATTGAGGATACTGATGAGGAAGTCATGGCGGTTTGATAGTTGTGGTGATCAGAATGTGGAAAGGAGACATGGCTAGAAATATGTTACCCAAAAAGTCTTCAGAAGAGACCGAGGAAGTCGGTTAAGGCATTATGCCTACCATATTGCCAATCACGCACGTATAGCGATGCCTCTTTTGTTTCTATTTCCCCTTTCGATTTGGACGACGTGGATCTGGAAGTGTTCGATTGTGGAAGCAATGATCCTTCGCTCGATGTTGACAATCGCAAGCCGCAGGGTTATAGGGTATATCATCTCTACAAGCTATCATGTTGACTCGCTGGCTTGAATTACCACTAAAAGTGGACTATAGTGAACAAATCAATCCATGATGTATAGCAGTCCGGCGAAGAAGAATGGCGGCGATGAGTTGGTGAGCTACGTTTGTTATGTGGGCCATTCGACTCACGACTCTGGATATAAAATCAATCACCCGAGGCCTACCAAATGGTAAATATAGCTATTGTGCTAAAGTATCCTAAAGATAGTCTACACTGCCTACTTCGATGGCCCATAAGTCGACGCCCAGGCATCATAGTCCTTCGACAACATGAGTTCCTGCATGTGCCGGCGTCTGATCCCAACATTGCCGCCATCGAAGATTGGCAGCACCATAGCATTGTTGAGTAGGTCAGCGAATGGCCTGTCGGCATCATAAGCATTCCTAAAATGGGACGTTAGTGACCTGAGGTACTGCAAAGGGAAGAGCACATACACTCCGACGACATTGATTGCCTCAATACAAGCCTTCACTGCCGCATCTGAGCAGTAAACCTTTGCCGAGAGAGCCAGCTCTCGTCGAGCATTGTAATCGCCAGGACCGTTTTGGATGCTGTTTGCGGCCTTCCACGTCAGGGCACGGCATGCCTCTGTCTGCATCTTGATGTTTATCATCAAGTCTGCGACAGATTGTCTCTCGAGCAGAGGAACGGCGCCCCTGCGATCATCTCCTTTTGCGAATTCCAATGCGGCGTCAAATGCGGCGCGCATGATACCAACACCCATAGCCCCGACGAGAACCGCGGAAAGATCAAAGCTGCCTAAAACTATAGGTGCAGCCGTGCCTGCGGCGCAAAGGACGTTCTTGGCTGGAACGCGCATGTTGGTATACTTGATGTGGGGGCCGGAACAGGCCGTGTGCCCAGCAGTGGAGACGTGACGGAGAACACTGAAAGCGCCTGGGTTGTTGCGCTTCACATCTTCAGTTGTGACCATGATGATCATAAGCGCATCAGCGGGTTCATCGGAGCTCGGCGAAGTTGTGCGACACACCACACACTGGAGATCGGCTCCATTGAAATCCCAACCAGCGCTGTTGGTGGCCCAAAGCTGCCTCCGTTAGCACCGTGTAAAATAGGGTCACATGTCACGATAGTGACTGGGCAACACAGTTTATTTAAAGTGTAGTCTCACCTTCTCGCCATTAATGACCCATTCATCCCCAACCTGCTCCGCGGTGGTGTTTAGCCCTGGGGCACCCTTCTCAAGAAAGTTGGCGACGCCGCCTGGCTCAGAGAACACCAAGCTCGCCAGTGGGGCACCCTCCCCACTGAGAAACGGTGCCAGGAACTCCTTGTGCTCTGGCTTTCCTGTCAACACCAACGGCGTCAAACCAAGTCCCGTTGCGAAGATTGTTAGTGATGCTGCCGGCTCAACAGCATACATCTCCTCGACGAGTATCGCAGCCTCGACAAGGCTTCCGCCCGTCCCACCAAGCTGGGCGGGTACCTGGCCCTTGATGAGGCCACCCTGTACGGCCTTTTCATAGATTGGCTTTGTGGACTGGAAGCGCTGGTGGTGTTCAGCGAACTTCATGTAGTCCTTTTTGGCATCCTTGAGAACGGTTGCCGCGAAACCAGCAGCGGCATTGCGAATACCTGCTTCGCCGGGGGAGAGCTGGAAGTCGACCGGCATGATGGATTGCTTGTTAGGTGCGATGGAAGGGTTCCGGGATCGGGGTCGGGTACTATGGTAATAATAGTAATCTGATGGGTGAGTATGAGTATGGTTGTGCAAGACTAGCAAATATTCTCGCGGGGTCCCAGTAAGCTGTGTCAATCAATTTATATAGCATGGTAGGATTCCACCCTATGAAGTCGTAAACAACAGGGCGTTTATGGCCACTAGCCTTCAGCCAGGCATATATCCGGAAATTACTCTATTGGAGGCAAGGGAGACAATGGATGGACCCCGCTACAGGAGGTCTGACGCCCATGGAAAGTCTTGGGAGGGGTATGGGGGGATACCAAGATGGAAGACATGAGCACGTCCTAGAGGACACGACGATAGCGGGGCTCACGGACAGTAGTGCGGTGTCTCAGTCAGCAGCCACCGGGTTCACTGTCGGGAGCGCTCCTTCCCTGACAGGCCCCTGGTCCATACCCAGTGAAGAAATTTTAGGGCAGTTCATAGCATTCCTTTTCTGTTTTTGGCTGCGGCCCGCAGTAGCGCCGTTTCAAGCGTTCCCGTCGTTTGGCCTACCCACGGCAGCTAGGAACATCGTTTATCCAACAGTGGTAGTGATAAACATAAGGTTCGGGGGCGAGACTATGCTATCCCTGCTACTACACCAAATGTCTCCATGGAGCAACTCCAGTCCTATCTCCCCGCAAACCCCTGAAGAAAAGAGCCAGGTTCAAATCGGCGTCATTCGACAGTCAAACTTCGCACAGTCAAACCCTGGGCTTGTGCGGCGTAAAAGGTCCGAGATTCGGAGAAGGGGCCGTGCATAAAACTCAATGCCTGCCACTCATACTGCTGCTCTACATGGGCAATGAGTTCTACAGCTTAGTTGCTCGTATTCTAGGGCTCTAGTTGACAAATACACACAATCTGTCTTTCGATTTTGGGTTCGGCGAGTACGAGAGTTGTGGGGGTATTCAACGGCAATACCAAGAAGATAATTTGGACTAGAGTACAGCACTATCCGCATTGGAATTCGCAATGTATCGAGTGGGCCAGGGCCAGTCTTACTCTTTTCTCCTTAGAGGGAGAATGCCCTGCACTGCCCTGGTACACGGTTAGGCTTGCTCATATAACCCTAGCAAGAGTACTCTGACCTGCTATTTACAGCATCAGAGTGGGCTACTCGTACGCTGTACTATCTCCCCCCCTGAATGATTGTAACGATCCACTGTTTTTACAGCTTCACCGCACCCAAGTTAGGCGGAATAGCGTTCAGCTTTAGTGAGCGATTCCGCCAAGCTCTGGCAATACTTTTGCGGGTCGTTACAATCATTCGGGGGGGGGGGTAGTACACGTAACGGATGCTAGAGGCCGTAGCCGCGGCTTTTACTAGCCAGGATTGGGTTGCACATGGCAGCATCAACATTTGTGCTCTGCGCTCCTCGTGGAATAACGTCTTTGATATAATGCCTTCATCCACAGCTAGCCCCACTTAGTAATCTCCTCGGTTCTCTTTGCTCCTGTGGACAAAACTTGGCAGGTCTGCCTGTACGTCCCCATGCTCAAAACCCATGCAGTACAGCAAATGCAACAAAAAACCCCTTCAAGCAATGGGCGGGAAAACGGCGCATATGTATAAGATCTGCATATTCTTCTGTCCTCCTAGAACCAAAGCCCTGCTCTCGCAAGGGAGGAAAGGAGAAATCTGATTTGATTCCAGATCGGCTCCAACAGCAATGATGGTGGCATGCCGGATTGCATAGAGTCCTCTTTTTCTTTTAACTTATAACCTTCCCGTCCCGTCTCGCAGTGACCATCCTGCCGTCCAGACCTTTCCATTCCTTCAATTGGGGTCCGATATCTTCCCGGAGGCGTAACATCTTTTGACTTCACCTCGCCGTGGTTATTCTTACATTTTACTTGCGTTGTGCCTTTCCAACGTACGTCGCCCATCATGGCCAATTCTAGTGCCCAATTGATACCGGAGGCAAAGGAGTCTCGGAGCCAGCAAGTCGTCATTATACAGCTTACTATGCTTTCCGTTGCCTCTCTCGCAGTCATTGGTCGTATCTGGGTCCGTCTTGCACTGGTGAACACCAGACTTGCGGCAGATGATTGGGTCATCATGATATCACTGGCTTTCTCTGTTGCCTTTGTCGCTGATGTTGTAACTCGTGAGTGCTATTTCGCATACTCTCTCTATAATGCCTCACCCACGGGTATGATACTAACGGCCAAATTAGAAACCAAGTATGGACTCGGCCAACATGTGGCTGATCTCCCGAAAGAAACGAACTTCGCCGAGTCCCTTCGGGTCAGTATTTAAGTCCCGTTCCCAAGACAATAGTTAACCTCTTCGAAGCTCTTCTACTTTGGCGAAGCCATTTATTATATTACGGTTGGCACGACCAAAGTTGCAATTTTATTACTTTACTTGCGTCTTGCTGTCAAAAAGGGACTGCGAATGCTCATATGGGCCACCATGGGTTTCGTCATCGCGACCTTTGTTGCGTCCGTTATAGCTGGCCTGTTCCAATGCAACCCAATTGCATATGCATGGGATAAAACTATCAAAGGCGGGACTTGCTTCAACGTCACTGCGCTGTTCTACGCCAACGCCGGACTGAATATATTCCAGGATGTTTTCATCTACATCTTGCCGATGCGTATGCTGTGGGAAATCCAAATCCCACAGAAGCAGAAGATAGCTTTAATTGCGGTTTTCGCAGTCGGAGGCTTCGTATGTGTGACCGGAATGTTGCGCTTAAACTCTTTGAAAACCGCGTCTATCTCGCAAGATCCAACTTGTAAGTCCCCCTCCAGCGTTTTATACTCTCCGAGGCGAAGTGCTTATAGTTCGTAGGGGACAACTTCGGTTCGGCAATCTGGTCTGGCATCGAGTCAAATATCGGCATCCTCTGCGCCTCTCTTCCACATTTCAAACCACTCCTCACCCGTTACTGCCCTGGCTTGATGGGTGTCCGTAGCACGGCTACTATGACTCCCCTTAGTGACGGTCGGGCGAAGCAGAGCCAGAGCGGATACAGGACGCCAAATGGAGACGATAACTTTCAGATGGTTCGTGGCAATGGCCAAGGGAACTTGAAAGGCGGCCCTGGATATAGCGTTGCTGTGACCGGAAAATCTCGATCGAGCGTTAACAGTAGTGAGGAGTATCTTCGGGACACCGACGCCGATAATAAGCAAAACGGCATATATAAGAGCACGAAGACCACTTTCAGCCCAGTATAGTAGGTTACCGTGGATTGTTAGAACAAGATAGATTATTCTCGCGGACCAACGAGCTGGCTTGTTTAGGATGCGATGCATAGGGTGGACCAAAAAGTACGTCTGCGTTCAGATCAAATTTCGTCGGTGTTCAGCGACCTTCCACATCAACCCTAGCCCTGGGAGTTGCTCACCCTGACAATTCAAAACGAATATGGTCAGGAACCAAGTGTACTCTACACAAGGATATATACGTAAAACTGTGGTCTGAAACAAGGTAGATCCTGTACGATTGTGGAACAGAGGAACCAGTTCAAAAACAACGGCCTCGGTCAAAATATGCTCACATGTACGTACGTGATGAATGGTGCCCAAGAAGCACTCGGGCGGCCATACTAAGTGAGATGGGACGCTCTGCTGCAAAGATGCTATAACAACCAGGTTATTTAGCTAAATGCAAATGCAGGGGCTCTTCCAAGGTCGCTGACTTGATCATTGAGCCTTTGAGCAATTTTTCTTCAACTTCCATGAGTAGATCTACTATTCGGGGAAAGAATGAGGAGAGAATGCCCCTGAAAGATATGTAAGCTAAGTGTCTGGGGGATAATTGCTAAGGGTACATACTCTCTCTACCCAATGATTCCGTTTTGTATCATTGCTGATGGATATTTCTTGCCCACAAACCACTGATAGACCCGGCGGGGGTGGGCCCTACACCAATGGAGACTAGAGATCCCGCAAGGTCCCGTTTCCAAGAGGACCTCCTTTAGTGCCCCGTAACTCATGTGGTAGCCCATACCAGCCGTTACCCGTGGGTATGTGCTCTTCTAATATGGCTGGTAATATTCATCTTTAGCCATAATTGCCTGAGCAGCTTAAGAATTCAAAGTTGTTCCAAAGGTGTTGAGGGATCGTTTACCAGCCTACCCCACAGTATTCTAGTATCCAGAAAAAAACACAACAAGTACGAGAAGCACGAGAGGCACGAGGCGATTTTGCACCTACTTCGCCTCTGGTACTAGCTATTTGTTTATTATTGCCAGGCGAGGGAAATCATTGGGAGGAAGGGATGATCCCCCAGCTCATTGCGAAGAAGCGGGCCTTCTTTTTCTTCCCGAGCTTTTTTCTGGTCCGTCTTTTTCCTAGAACATGGAACGCTTACCATTCCCTGTTGCGGCCTGCAGTAGTAGCGTACAGCACCATCTAAACCCCTGTCTTTGATCAAAGTAAGATTTTGTAAATTTGTGGCTCGTGCGTTCGGACACCATTCTTAGGTCTGCGCCTCCTACTACCGGCTAGAACAATATTGAATAATACTACTTTGCAATACCCAGGACGCCTCAGCGTCCCCAGAAATAAGCCACTAAGGGATGCAACCGAGGCGGGTCTCCACCCTGGTCGCCCTTTCGGGAACACGGCTTTCTCTCGGACGGCAACTCTCTCAGAGCGTGCTCTAATACCCTTTGAGATAAGGCATCACCACCAACCATGCAGTATGGCGTGAAACAAGTAGAGTAGGAAGCAGTCTGGAAATTGTAATTAGAGCATGGAGAAGGATGAAGGAATACTGAGAGTAGTGGATCTGGGGTCGGACCTAAGTCGGACGAGGGAACTTGGAATGTGAAAGGTCCACTCGACTGGCGGCATTGGGAGTTTTCCTGGGAATATAAGGGATTGTAATATTATTTGAGGATCCCCAAAATCCCAGAAACCGAGTCCATGGCTCTCACTAATGCTGCAGTTGCACCGTTTGGTGACCGAAGTCAAACAGATATGGAACTTCATCTTATACTACGTCCACTTTCGTTGACCCTTTCCGAGGGAAGGGTTGGTATTCTGCTGCTTCTGGTAATGGGTCCCCATAACTTGTTGGTACCAGGTTGTCGGGAATATAGCGTCCTGATACAAGTTATTTTGAGCATAATTTCTAACTTTGTGGGATCTTGTAGGCTGTTGGTTATATAATTGCGCGGATCATATATCGACAATTCCTGCACCCTCTTGCAAAGTTCCCAGGGCCTATTGGAGCTGGATGGACTGATGTGAGTATTGTGAACGACAATAAATCGTGTAAAACTCTGACGAATATAAGGCATGGTGGTTTTATCATCTCTTCTCAGGGCGAGTAACATGGAGGAACCACAACTGGCACAAGCGATACGGTTAGTTATGCCCGATAGCCAGAATATCAACCTGACGACGACACAATAGGCACCGTTGTTCGCACGGCACCAAACCATCTGAGTTTTAACTCCCCCGAAGCTATAAAAGACTGTTATGGATTCGGCAAAGCAAACCAATCGCTATGTCTCAAGGACCCAGAGTTCTTTCTCGAAAGCGTATACGGATCCTGGAATATCATCAACGAAAACAATAAGGACGAACATGCGCGAATGCGGAAAATGCTAAGCCATGCCTTCAGCACCAAAGCTCTACTCGAACAAGAGTTTGTATTGACAAGGAGTGTCGATGACTTCATCTATAATATCGGAACGATCAAATCCGAAGGTGGGAAGACTGGAGTTGATATCACAAAATGGTTCAATAATGTCACCTTTGACATCATGGGTGGTATGGCTTTTGGAGATTCATTCGGGGCCAGAGTGGGCAATTATGGACCAAAATCTCGTATGTTTCTATCATATGCGCAAGAGGAAGACAAGTTGATGGTGAAACAGATGATAAATATGACTGGGTCGGCGTCGTTCTCGATAGTGCCTTCATCAACGATGTCATGAGATGCACAACGCTGGTGCCATATCTTCCAGAGTTCTTGGATTGGTGGATTCCGACGAGGTACCAAGAGAGCAGCTACTCTCATATGGACTACAGTATCATGGAAACACGAGCGTGAGTTTCCTGTGTTGCGCCGCTATTTTGGCCTATGCTGACACTGCTTGCGATGTAGCCGAATCGAGAAACACACCAAACCCGAGCGACCAAAAGACTTCGTGCACTACATGCTCAACTTTGCAGGGCCGAAGGCGACCGAAAAAGAAATGGCTTCGCATATCAATGCTCTCATGATGGCTGGAGTTATCACCACCTCGACATTCCTCTCTGGTGTTCTGTACTATCTCATGAACAATGCCGAGGTCTTCAACAAGTTGAAGACAGAGCTTCGAACTACATTTTCCTCGCTCGAGGAAATTACCTGCAACAACACTGCACAATGCGAATACCTTGCCGCGGTTATCAAGGAAGGTCTTCGAATCTATCCCCCGGCCGGCGGTGCTCATCTGCCACGAATCGTGCCACCTGAAGGCGCCATGATTTCTGGGTATTGGGTTCCAGGAAGGGTGAGTTTTGATTTGGAGGCTTAGCGGCCCGAAGCTAATATATCTCATAGACTCGAGTTTCGGTGCATCAATGGTCTGTTGTGCACGATGAGAAGTACTTCCACAGGCCAGACGACTTCATTCCCGAGCGTTGGATCAAGGGCGAAAAGGCGTCCGAGATGGGTGACCGGCTCGAAGCGAGCCAGCCGTTCTCGTATGGCCCCAGAGGCTGCCTGGGCAAGAAGTATGTGATCAACCCAACCCTTGCTCGACAGACAGGCGACTAAATAATTGCAGTCTTGCTGCGCTGGAAATGCGCCTGATTTTGGCTCAGATGCTTTGGAAATATGAGGTCGAGTGGCTCAACCCATCCGTGGACTGGGAACGCGACAACCAGGGGTACACCCTGTGGCACCGACCGGAACTCCGGGTCCTCTTCCATGAACGCGTACCAGGGATCGTTTTAAGATAAGTGGGCTTGTGGGGATTGCGGGGATTTTTGGACGGGGCGCAATTGCGAGTACGAAAACAGCGATTTACAGAGGCGTTATTTGGATATCGGAGGATGAAAAGTTGACGGGAGCCTCGGTGAGGCTGTTCTTAGAATCGTTATATCAGAGCGCGAGCTTGAATTTCTTTTATGGTCGTACCTTCCCTTTGTTTATTTTTGGAAACTGAGCTTCTAGGAAAGGAAGACGGGTGTTGTAAAATTTGGTAGCTGGTCCATTTATAGAATAGCGTTACTTTGGGCGTTTCTCCGTCGCACCCCACTTAAATTATTCGCTGTATACTTAGTCATAGAAGGATGATGAGAATCATCGTGTCAAATGGAACCTGGGAATGAATTCATGGATGATAGATGATGAAATGTTAGACCTCTTATTAAACAAGTTAACCTAATTGGCTTTATAGTGGTAGAGAGGTATCTTTTTTTATCGACTGGTGATGATACAGTCTACATACTCCTATGACGTAGGCCACCTGCTTGACCCCTGTTCATAATTGAGCATCTCCGGCCTGTGGCTATACCCACAATGAAAATGTGAATATCTTCAGTCACACCACACTGAATTTGGTCTTTAAACAATTGATATTCCAGTTCTATGGTGGAGGCGTAACAATGGTTCCAAGACCCCACCTCGTTCGAATAACTCCCCACCCGGGCTCCTCCCAAAAGGCGATTGAAGATGAGCCGGACTGGGGAGGCATCCACCAGAATCGTATCGGGTTCTTGAATCGGCAAGAGCGCCCAACTGGCCATACTCATCAGGGTGATGACAAGAAAGTAGAGGGCGATCTAGATGAGAAAGCTAGAGAAGAAGTCAGAGGCCTTGTAAATTTCCGCGATGTGATAACTAAACAGAAGGCATGTCGCAACCCCATCCTTGAACAACAGCATATCCACGGGCAGAATTAACTGTGGAAACTATAGGACTATCATCTCATACGGCCAGATGTCCATTCGGCAGGATGGCGCTACGTGCTCCATTCTTCTGAAGACTGGATCAAGAACACTCAAGAGTGGCCCGCAAATTTAGAGAAGCGCAAGGCGGCCGAGAAGGCGGAAACCTTCAAGGATGAAAAGCAGGGGAAACCCAATGGTGATTCAGGCCAATCTAATCAAGTAAAGCAAGAGGATGATTGGAGAAGAGAGGCGGGACAGAATAAGCATCACGAGGCATATGCTAGCGGCGTCAATGGTCATAGAGACCAGCAGGGTAAGAATGGCGCTCAAGCTGGGCAGAAAACAGGGAGCGAAGATGAGAGACTCCAACAAAAGTACTCGCCTCAAGAACTTGCTCTCCTCCATAATCTACAGCAAGAGAAAGACTACATCTACAAGCTAGAGCAGAACAATGGCAAGAAAAGGTCGCCAGTCGCAGATGGCCGTCAGTTAATTTCCATTGACGAAGTCGACCAATTTACTCCGGATAACTGGATCCCACGCTCCGATAAACTTATTCGCCTTACGGGACAGCACCCGATGAATGCAGAGCCAAACCTGTCGTCTCTCTTCGATGCTGGACTGATTACCCCAAACGAGTTACACTACGTTCGGAACCATGGCCCAGTTCCACATCTGCTATGGGAGACTCACACTCTGGAAATTGAAGGGTCAAGCTTAACTCTCGCCATGGACGAGTTAAAGGATAATTTTGATCCCATTAACATACCCGTTGCATTAGCTTGCGATGGTAATAGGCGTAAAGAGCTGAATCAGATAAAGCGATCCAAAGGGTTTAATTGGGCTTCAGGTGCAGTAAGCTGCGCCTACTGGAAAGGTCCCCTGCTCAGAGATGTTCTTCGCAAAGCTGGGGTGCCTGAAACTTTCCCAGAGGGAAAGCGTTACTGGGTTAACTTTGAAGGCGCAGATGAGCTGAGCGATGGGAAATATGCAACTTGCATACCTTTCGAGTATGCTATGGACTCCAACAATGACGTGATATTAGCCTACGAGATGAACGATGTTCCTCTCCCCCCTGACCACGGACACCCTATCCGACTAGTCATCCCAGGATATGTTGGGGGGCGCTGCGTAAAGTGGCTAAAGAAAATATGGTTGAGCGATAGTGAGAATGACAGCCACTACCATATATGGGACAACAGAGTTCTACCAAGCTTCATTACAGAAATGGATGGGGAATTCTCAAAAACTATGTTCTCACACCCGGATACCTTGTGCAACGAGCAGAATTTAAATAGCGTCATTGTTAAGCCTGCACAGGGAGAAAAGATTTCGCTCTCAGAAGCTAGGAAAGGGAAGACTTACCGGATTATGGGCTATGCGTATGATGGTGGTGGCCATGAGGTGCAACGAGTTGAGATATCTCTTGACGAGGGTAGCACATGGTTATATTGTGTAAGAAAGGTATGAGAAGTTCACGTAGGGGCAAATATCCCGTTGTTCTAATACGCACAAAGTTTCCTGATGGACCAATAAGACATGGCAACAAGTATTGGACGTGGCTGCATTGGCATTTGGACGTGGAAATTACGCATTTGCTCCGGGCAAAAAGTATCACTGTCCGCTGCCACAACGTTTTTAAGAATACTCAGCCAGAAAGACCGAGTTGGAACATTATGGGGTATGTATTCGTATTCTTTCTTGCTTTAACTGCGTCAGCTTCAGCGTAGCTGACAAATAAAATAGGATGATGAATAACTGCTGGTATGTTGTTAAGCCTGCAATAGTGCAAGGTTTTAACAATTCCATCCCCGAAATCGTGTTTACTCATCCCGTCGAGCCTGGGACTAGCGATGGGGGCTGGTTGAAAGAGTCAACGGAATTACAGATCTCAAACGCAAAACAAGCCGCGGGAGGACCACAAAAACAGTTCACTCGGGAAGAGATTGAGAAGCACAATAAAGATAGTGATTGTTGGATTGTGGTTAACGATAAAGTATACGATGCAACCAGTGTTCTCGAATGGCATCCTGGTGGAAAGGCTGCTATAATGGGCCATGCCGGAAAGGTTCATGAAGAAACCAGTAGCGACTTCAACAGCGTCCACGACGGATACGCGTTTGAGAAGTTAAAAGGTTGCCCACCAATTAGATTTGGCCAGAAAAACGCTAAGCATAATAATCACAGAGTGCGTCCTCGGGATGGTAACGGAGAAGGCGAAGAACTTCATAAAGGCAAATGCCCAGAAAGCAGCGGAAGAAAAAGCTAAATCCGCCAAGGAGAACAGCAGTGTTGCATTGCAAAAACATAGGTGATTTATTCCACGGTATAGATATAGTATATTTTGCTGACATTACCGCGATGTAGGTGGATTCCTACGCGCCTCAAAAAGCGCGAGGCTATCTCTAAGGATACTCGCAAATATACCTTCCAACTTCCTGACAATAAAACCAAACTAGGTCTTGCAACCTGCCAACACATCCAACTTGGATTTCATTTCGAAGACAAGATGGTAATCAGATCATATACGCCTACCAGGCCAATCCTCCCCACAGAGGAAGATGGGACCTTTCAACTAGTAGTCAAGACCTACTTCCCCAACGATAGCCAACCAGGAGGGGCAATAAGCAACATACTTGATTGCATTCCGCTTGGAGAGGAGGTTGAGATTCGCGGACCCACAGGTGATATCGTTTATGAAGGTGACGGGAGGTTCAATATCGAGGGCGAAGAAATGAACTTTCGTCGCGTGACGCTCATTCTTGGAGGCAGCGGAATTACCCCCGGGTACCAACTCATCTGTCACATCCTCATGTTACAAGGTGACAAAACAGAGATAAGGGTGGTTGACGCTAATAGGTCTGAGTCTGACATATTGCTTCAAAGCGAGATGGAGGATCTACAGAAGAAGCATCCAGGGCAGTTTAAGATCACACATGTCTTAAGTCGGCCCAGTGGGGATTGGAAAGGGTTGAAGGGGTATATAAACCCCGATATCATACGAGAACACGCATTTGCGCCAACGGATGGTAGCGTTGTGCTTTTATGTGGGCCCCCAGCTATGATTCAGAAGTCTGCACTCCCAGCCTTAAAAGGTATGACCCTCTCTTCTACCATATCTAAGAAGTTTTTTCTCACACAATCCGGTTGCAGACTTGGGATATGAGGAGGAGAAAAATTGCTTTGGCTTCTAAAACTCCGTCTTTTTAGTTCCACCATTTCGTAGTTATATTCCAAGAGGAAGTTGCTTCTTCCATGTATTTGGTGTATCTCAAGTGTATAACTAAAATGTTGTTAAGACTGCAATATCATATTCCTTCAACTGGAATGAAAACACTCCGCCCTTTTCTGCAGTCAGGGATGTAGTGGTTCGTTCCACGACATTTTTTCCACCAAGAACATTTTCAGAGAGTCCACTGGGGGCATTGAGGACCGTAAGGGTTGCCTTGGCGCCTTGTTGTAAGCCCTCAAAGTCGATGTTAAATGGCACTGGAGAGGTGGTGTTGTAAACAGTGGCCTTGAAGGTGTATTGATTTGTGCCCTGGTTGACACCTGCCACATAGAATGCAGGTCCAAAACCCTCATCTGATGTAAAAGGGGCCGTGTGAGTATAGCGATGGGCAGAGAGAAGCTGGCCAAAAGTTAGCCACTAACGTCCGGCACTTGATATTTCAAAATCTAGGTTGGGCACATACTTGAATAGCATAGTAGCTTGTTGAGTAAACATCTTGAGCTGGGTCTGCATTGAAAGACACGAGATCGGGCTGCGGGATAATCAGCAACAAACATCACGTATAACGTATACGCCACACCAGTTTATACACTTACAGCCCACTGAAAGCCGTTGATGTTCTGGAAGCCAGGTGCATAACTAGCACCAATCACAATATCGGCGTTTCGTTCAGCGCCGAGAGTAAAAATGGTTTCTCCAACGGCACCGACCCAGTTTGGGTATGGCAATCTTGGCTCATCTGCGTCCCAGGAAACTGGCTCTGATACAGTTTTTGTGTTAGGTTCGATAGTGGCGTATTCGCCAATCAAAATTGGGTGGGAACGATTTGCGTTGTCAAATAGGCCGAACTGGGTGGCGAATATGTTCGGTCTAGCGTACTCATGATAGTCGGTAGCACTGTTATCAGCAACGGCATTGAGGTCACCAGTCGACGAGATAAGCATAATCGATGGGTATGCGGCATGGATTGCGTCGTAAAAGGCCCTGAAGCGGTAATCTGCGTAAGTCTGGGGACTGGAAATTTGATCTTCGTTGCCAATCTATGACCACAAAAGCTGTTAGTTTCCTCCTTTATAAATATACAGCTATAAAGAAAGTATGACATACCTCGACATAGTTCAGCTTCCAGGGATGGGGATACCCAAGGGATGCTCTTAGAGCTCCATACTTTGTATCTACGTCGCCAAGAACAAACTCCAATTCATCCAATGCTTCCTGGACGTACAGCCCAATCTCCTCCTCAGGTATATCGTAAGGGTTATCGTTATCATATCCGTTCAAGTATACGCCAGACCACACAGCTAAGATGGCCTCAGCATCTAGATCTTCGCACCACTGACATCATGTCAACGTATTAACTTTTAATTTGAAGAGAGGAAATACCCACTTGGAGGTATTCGACGAGTCCAATTCCATCGGTGTTTGCATAGCCCCACGTTCCGGGGCGTCCTGGCCGCTCGGAAAGCGGGCCAATGGTCTCATTCCACTTCCAGCGATACCCAAAGATGTCGCCTTCCCTAATATACTGTCAGCTAAACCCCCTTCGTATTTATAGCCGGTTTGGGGGTATCGTACAGGTTGTTTCCGCCTGGCATTCTCAAGAAACTTGGGTTGAGGTCTTTTAAGCCAGCCATAAGTCCAGGGCGATTGCCATTTGGACTGTTCTTATACGTCGGTGGGAACAAGCTGATTAAATTCAAATTAAGCGAGCCTTGATCTGGTTGGAACTCGAGGACGAATTTATTGTCGGTGCTAGGCGCCGCAACTCTAGGATGGAGATGGAACTTGTGCTCCACCCATTCTCCTTTCTGGCATTTGGACTTTATCTCTACACTTGCCCAGACGTGTAATGAATCGGCCGACTGCAGCTTTGCAGTGAACTTGCCATGGTACGAACCCAGTGCCCAGAAGCTGCCCGAGTATGGCTGTGGGGTCACGCTGATTCCCCACCAACCTGGATTCTGAAGGCCAATCGCAACACCTGGCGCCGAGACATTTCCTGGAGCAACTTGTACGGAAGTTGGGAGGGCCCAAGAAAGTGGCACTGATGTATTCTGCAGGGTCAATCTTGCGTTTCCAACTGCTTCCCATGGATCAATTGTCGAGGGAAACTCGGTGCTGCCTTGGAACGCCCGATTTTGTATCAATTCTGCGTAAATACCCCCATCGCCCGAGTGATTGATATCCTCAAACATGATTCCGTACATAAGCGGAGACGAAGAATTTCCTCCATGTTTGCTAACTGTGATGTTTGCTGCGTTGGCAGCCACAGCCAGGAAAGAAATAGATGAGAGAAGGTTGAGTGTCAACATCATAGCAACGTCTAAGTGAAAAGCCGCACTTCAATTGTATCATTCAAAAATCTTCCATAGCTTCCGAGAAAAAGGTCTTTTATGGATGCCATCATATTGATACTGCTCAAGTTGTTTCGGAAGAAGTATCTCCATGCCATTTAGCCGTCAGAATTGCAAGAACCGGCAATAACAACAACCGAACTAATATTTGAAAATCCTTGCTTTATAGGAACTAGGTGATAGATGCACTGTCGACATAAAAGACAGCACGCAACAAAAGCTAGAGCGCATTTGGAGGAAGACCGAATGCACGTAGAATGGACACAATCCAATGTGATTAAGAGCCCGATCGGTTGCAAGCTACCCCGCCTTACCCCCCACTTCAAACCATCAGCCCCACCCTCAGCTTCCATACTCTCTTCGTTAATTGGGGGAATCTTAAGAGATCGGACTAACAAGTGCAACGGCGTCCGCACGGACAAATGCTTCTGTTGTTGGTGAGGGGACGATACTCTATATATACTTTGAGTTACACATTAAGTAGCTATTAGACCACCAACCACCTCAATTTAGCTTCGGAGTCTTTTAATCGTCCCTTCGGCACTTGTTGGCGCGATTTGGGCCTTGGCTCTTTTCTTCCCGTCTCGGCCCCGACATCCCCGGCCCAAGAAGAGCATGGACAAAGCGAAATAGAGTAGCGTCTGTGCAGCTCAGCTCGTGCGGGGTTGGCAAATTGGACGCTCAGCGACGAGCCTATCCGATGAGGGGTAGAAAATATAGTATATAGAACAAATAGATGCCGTATACTGCTGGCCAGGCCCCAACTCAATTCTACCATCTCGGCTCCGACATCCCCGATTGAAGGGGGGTGTAATTCGATACGACGAGAGGCGTCCAGTTGACTGACAGAAATTAATGCTTAATATGTTAGACCTTTCGTGTAGTTCGTAGCTAACAGTCTGTATGGCGCATGCTCTGGCCAAAGGGCCGAACTCCCCTTCCTGTAAGGGGCAGCTGATATCCCCGCGCTGACCGACGGGACAAAGTGTTGGCATTATATAAAGCAAGACTTCTTATGACTTAAAATCAGCAGCCACAGACTATCCTTTGGTCTCTTCTAAACTATCACTTACCCTAATTTGCTGCCATCCAACTTTCCGCTCGCAATGCGTTTCCACGCATTTCTAGGATTTGCTGTGGTTTTAATCCACAGCCCCCACACAGCAGCTGACTATACTACAACGATCGACGCTCAGTCCAACCGGGGAACTTGGGATGGGTGGGGCACGTCACTCGCATGGTGGGCCAAGAAGTTTGGCGATCGTGAAGATTTGGCAGATATATTCTTCACTCTGAAAACGACGACATTGATGGGACTAAGCCTGCCCGGCTTAGGATTCAACATCGCACGTTACAATGCCGGCGCATGTAGCTCGAATACCTACGATAGCACTAGCATGGCAGTGTCAGCAAACATTAAAAGCTCAAGACAAGTCGATGGTTACTGGATTGACTGGGCCAGTGAGGATCCAACGACGTCGAGCTGGAACTGGGGTGTCGATGCCACGCAGCGCCAGGCTCTCCGCAATGCAATAGATAGAGGAGCAAATAGGATTGAGCTTTTCTCCAACTCACCCATGTGGTGGATGTGCAAAAATAAGAATCCGTCTGGCGCCAGCGATGGAAGTGAAAACATTCAGTCTTGGAACCTAGAGCAGCATGCCATATACATGGCCAACGTTGCCAAGTATTTCAAGGACAACTGGGATGTGCAATTTGAGTCTGTCGACCCCTTCAATGAGCCTTCTGCCACTTGGTGGAACTCTGCTGGCACGCAGGAAGGATGTCATTTCGATGTGTCCACCCAGGCGACTGTCATCAACCACCTCCACACTCACTTGGCCAGTCGTGGGCTGTCTACAGTAATTGCGGCGTCAGATGAGTCTTACTTTGACCAGGCTGTTACAAATTTACAAACCATTGGGAGCACTGCGCTCAGCCAGATATCGCGCGTCAACGTCCATGGCTACCAAGGAGGGTCAGGAAGGCGCGATACGCTGCAAAGCCTGGCATCTGCAGCCAATAAGAAACTTTGGAACAGCGAGTATGGAGATGCAGTCGGATCAGGTCTCGATCTCACCTCTAACCTCCTCCTAGATTTCCGCTGGCTGATTCCCACGGGATGGGTCTACTGGCAGGTACTCGATGGCAGCGGCTGGGGGCTTGTACAAGCAGACAATGAGTCCGGTGAGATCACGGGAGTGAACCAAAAGTACTGGGTACTGGCACAGTTCTCACGACACATCCGTCCTGGTATGCGCATTCTCGACGGCGGCAACTCTAACGTGGTCGCTGCATATGATGCCAGTACTAAGAAATTGGTCATTGTCGCCGCCAACTACGGCACAGCCCAGTATATCAATTTCGACCTGTCCGGGTTTTCCCAGCGCCCCGCTGAAGGCGCTGCGGTGGTTCGCTGGAATACGCAGATCGACGGCGGCGACAGATATGTCCAGTATACTTCTGACACAGCCGTGAGTGGATCTAAGTTCTGGTCGTACTTCTCTACGAATAGTGTGCAGACCTTTGAGATCACCGGCGTGGTACTGTGAAATATATCTGGCTTTCATCTTGATACAACGATGTAAATATTTGGTTCTCCCATTACACTGGACGGAGAAGTTGTTTGGAAGTGTGCCCAGCTAGCCATCTCATTATGGAACATACTTCTGCAGAATAGTGTCGGTACAAGTTTAGTATTCTTAACTCTATGACTATATGCCTAAAAAAGACGAACAACCAACTATGAGTATGTAAAGGTGAACTATGCGCAAATATTCGTCCCTGTTATAATAATTGTGCCCAATAAGTTCGGGGCTTCCTTGGGGGTTTGCAAAACAACGCGTGGAATACTCATAACTTGACCCACAGTCAAAAGGAGAAATCGTCAGATCCTCGCAAACCAAATATCAATTCAATACACTTGACCAATCTTCATTCCTAATAAACTCCTCAATCGAAGTTCTCTCGATCTCAACTCCCAGCTGTAACACGTAGTTAGCTCAACACCCAAAATAAAAGAACATAGCATTGCAAAACTCACATCTTCAGGAAACACTACATCAGGGTCTCCATCTCCCCAGTACCCAAACTGAGTGGCATACTCATACAACTTGCCAACCATCTCGCTGTACCCTCCCGGCACCGCGCTTGCATGTTCCTCGATAGAGCACGGCTCGTAGACAGCTTTCACGCCGACAACGCGGGACCACAGCTCGACGTACTTATCCCAGGTCAGACTTTCGCTGCACCCGACAAGTTTCTTTCCCGGCGGAACTTTGGTTAACGCTAGGACATAATTTCCCGTATCGGATGGGACAAGAAAGGGAATTGGATGCGGCCCATTGCCCGGAACGCGGAGGGCCACCGAGCCATCGTCTTTCTGCTATTTGTGAGTTACTTGACGCGGGAAAACCATCACAAAATACGGACCTTAATCCAATTGTACGTCGACGGCCCCCAGCGCCAGTTTGTCGCATAGGAGCCGAGATACAGCACGCTCGTCTTCTTCGCTAACTCCGGATGCGTATCCTGAGTATACTTCCACACCGCACCCTTCGACTCAAAGCTCATCAGATCGTCATACTTTCCTTTGCTCCATTTGCTCGGCTCGCTCGCTGAGCTCCACACGAATCTCTCTAGCCCCTCCACCGCGGCTGCCGCATCCGCAATGTTGCGCCCCTTCGCGACCTCCTCCTCATAGTGGAAGTTAAGCGGCGACTGCCCCGGCTGTGCAAGGGCCTTGAACTCGGCGCTCTCGAATGACTGAGCTGGGTTGAAGGTCGTGTTGGCGAAGATCATGTTGACTCCCTTGGCGGCAGCGGCGAGGGAAGCGGGATCCGTCAGGTCACCTTTGACGAGCTCGACGCCCTTGGTGGCTAATTCAATGGCCCCGGGGCTGGTGAGATTTCGGACGAGGCCGCGAACTTTCCAGTTGGGGACTTGGAGAAATGCGGTGGCAACGGAAGAGCCTTGAATGCCGGTCGCGCCAACGACGAGGATGATTTTGGACATACTTTTAAAAGGGGGTTTGGAATGAGCTTGGAATAGTTGTTGATGAGGTAGAGATTGTTTTGAGGGATAGTGAGGATATGAACTTCTTTATATACCCGACTGCAGAGATAGAAGTAGGAGCACTTTTGCCAATTCTAGCAGCCAGAAGATTTTAACTCCATGGTGTGGCTCGACTGTGTCTCGGACATTACTGCTAATCCCGATTTAAGAGCACGAGGATGCGTTATTTGAGGCATTGGGCCGACTATAGATCATGCCGGGACGCCGAGAGTAACGCAAAGTTTCATAGGAATAGGGGAGTGCGTATATTTCCATGATTGTGGCGTCTATTGACTCCCAGATGATTGGTGTTGGAATAAGAATTTAAGCGAGTTTCGTTGACGGCGCAACACTTGCCGCATTGGGAAATAAATTGATCCGCCTTTTATGATCGTGATCGGACAAATACAATAGCGACTAAGCGTCCACAGCTCTACTTGTCCAATCCGAGGAATCTATGCACCATCTTCTGCCTATACGTTAATATTTCCACTTCTGCAAGGCTCAACCAAGCTCAACTAAAAAACCCCGTGATGGCGTAACCAGAATCATACTTCATCCTCACCCCCATCATGCACTATCTCCACCGCCCCCTTCCAGCCAGCAGCCGCTTGCACAAAAACCACCGTCCCTGCCACCGCAGCAGCAGCAAACCACACCGTCCGTAACGCTTCCACATATCCCGCTCTCGCAACCTCCGCCTCCACCCCCTGCAAACCCCCAACCGTTGCCGGGCTCCGCAGAAGTTCCTCTATCAGCTCGGGCCTTTGCACCCCTATCTCCGCAAACCCCCGCTCTAGGCTCCGTCTCAAGACTCGCACGAACAGGCCGCCGCCAATGGCGGTGCCGAAGCTGCCTGCGAAGCCACGGAAAGTGGTGATGAGGGATGTGGCGACAAAGTGGGTGGGTGGGGCGGTGAGATGGAGGAGGTGCGCGAGTGTGTATGTTATGGCCGCGCCGGTGGAGAGGCCGAGGAGGGCAGTGGTAGCGATGATGAGAGGAGCTGGCGACGAAGGGGTTGCGAGGAAGGCGAGGAGGAGGACGGCAAGGGTGAAGAGTGTGAATGCCATGATGGTTGGGCTGGAGGTGGGGTTAGCAATGCTCGCAAGACCTGTAAGTGAGAGTGTGACTTACAGATAGAAACTCCCTGCTCGGCGGATGTGGAGTCCCCCGACAAGGAGCCCCCCAAGCGCGAAACCGGCATTGGTGGGGATGAGGATAGATCCTGCGGTTGCAGGGGACCAGTTGCGCACTGCAAGGGCATATACCGGGGCATAAAACAGGACACTCCAGCGCACTGACATGAGGCCTACCTGGGCAAGGCAGGTGAGAAGGACGCCGCGGGAGCGTAGGACGGGAATGGGGATGATGGGGTCGCGGGCGAGGTAGAGCTCGTTGGCGACGAAAAACGCGAGGACAACAGGTGAGATGAGGATGGGGAGATATTGAATTTTCGGGGACGTGAGGCCGAGCAGGAAGATGACGAGCGAGGTGGTCTGTAGAGTTAGTTTGCTCTGCTGTTTGTGACGGAGTAAGGTAAACTCACGAGTAGAGCCGCGCCCGGGTAATCCACGTGCGCAAATTTATATGCCAAACTTTGCGTCTTCCCACCCCGCGCAGCCGCCGACCCAAACTGTGTCGGGACACCCCAAAAGATGCCCATCCCAGCCAAAGCCGCAAACGGTGCCTGTCCCCAGAACAATGGCCTCTGTAGCAAATTAGCACTGCCGTACTTTTCTCCTCTAGTGCAGACACCCGAGCGAACTTACCCATCCCGTAGTACCCACCAACCCTCCCGCGACTACCGCTCCAAGCGCTACCCCAGTTGTAAACCCCGCATTCGTAAGCCCCAAAAACAGGCCTCGCCTCTTCGTTCCCGCCAACTCAATCACAAGAATGAGGGTCAGTGTCATGACAACCGCGCCCCCTGTGCCGCTGACAATGCGGCCGGCAATAAAAGTATTGAAGGAGCGTGCGTGGCCCGTCAAGAGGCCGCCGGCAACGAAAAGGAAGGCGGATGATAGGATGCAGCTGCGGGGTGAAAAGATCTGGGATAGGCGGCCCATGAGGGGTGCGAGGCTGGCCATGGAGATCTATCCGGTCAGTGCTAGGTTCATTAGGTGCATTTTAGTGGACTGGACGACGGACCAGGTACGCGGATGTGAACCAGATAGCGTCCTCACCGCTTGCGTCGAGATCATCGGCGATACTGGACTGCGCCGTCGTAATGCCGGACATGTTCGATGCTATGCCATGAATTAGCCCTCTGATCCCGTACTGCGAGGGTAGATATCACTTACCTTGGAGGAATATGAGAATGCATATCGAGGGGATTATCAGGATTGCCCCGCCAGGACCAAGGGGTTGACTCGGGGCGGGGATATCAGTGGGAGTGTTGTCTTCTGGAGAGGCATGGAGGATCTCGTCTTCATTATCGAATAGAAGGCCCGTCTGCTCAGTGAGCACGCCGGCTGAGGTATGGTGTTTCATTTGTGTC
The DNA here is from genome assembly GCA_001662575.1 of Pseudogymnoascus sp. 23342-1-I1. Taxonomy (NCBI): domain Eukaryota; kingdom Fungi; phylum Ascomycota; class Leotiomycetes; order Thelebolales; family Thelebolaceae; genus Pseudogymnoascus; species Pseudogymnoascus sp. 23342-1-I1. Next base: position 69,937 of record KV455064.1, read on the forward strand.
GAATGCTGCCCGGACCCATCTGTGTAGGAAGTTGAGAGAACGCGCCGCACTCGGCCTGGATGGATATAAAACGGCCACCGAAAAATAACCACCTCTAAAAAATAAGAAGCTTATTTTCTATTTTATAAAACCATTGGAGAACAAAAGAAGCAACCGGAACTATTCAGTATATTATTATAACCGCTACTATCCATAAATCCTATGGATTTTAGGGAAGGGGTTTGTCTCAGATTCAAACACCGATTAGTAAGCACGCACCGTAAAGCACGTGATTATCATTACGTGTCACATGACTTATTTCAATAATTTTCACGTTCATCTACAGCCCTCAGCTTTCTATTCGATTCATTCACTTTTTGTTTTCCAGACTCACTAAAATCACAGTAAGAACAGGTGTTCAAGTAACTTCGATAGACGATGGGTATCCTATCATATCCTCTTTTGTACCCGCCTCATCCAGCTCAGCGAGCCAAAATAAAAGAATCCCCTCATCACTATCATCCATCCAGTCCTCCCCTTTCCCCCTCCATTACTACTCCCACATCTCAATGATACCTGATATATATACCATCTCCTTTTTCCTTCTCAAAAAAGCACAAAAACAAGGTTTGGTAGGATCTCTACTCAGTACGGTATAACGCGCTGCAATCTATACAGGGGCGCTCTGACGCTCAGCTTTAACGCACACGCAGCAATAACGCGCGCGAAAATTCTCCGTAGACGGTAACAGTATTTAACACTTTGCGACCCACAGGCCGATCGGGCTCGCCTCGGCGTTCTGCTCGAACTCCAGCTCGACGCCAGACACGCTGCTAACATCGTAGACGAGGGTCTCGCCGCCCTTGCAAGGGAACGTGGCGATGGTGTAGCTGTTTCCAGGGATGATCTCGGTCTTGCCGTAGGTCTCCTTGAGCTCCGGCTTGGTCCACCAAGTCTCGTCGGCGTCGATATCAGCCTCAACGTGATCGAAGTTCAGTCCACCGCTGCCGGCCTTCTCCTCCTCAATGCCAGAAAAGTGATATGCGCCTGGGTTGGCGGTCTCAGAAGCATAGGGGAAGGTGAAGAGGAGCGAGCAGGTACCGGTCCAGGATGCTGGAGTGGTGAAGGCGAAGAGGGTGTTGTTCGAGGGCGTAATGATGGGGGAAGCGATGTCGCCGTATGGGTGTCCTGCGTCTTCGCGCGAGACGGGGACGATCAACTTAGGCTCGATGAAGGAGCCAGGGGTGAGGACCTGGGCGCACTTCTGGGGGGTGCCGGTGGTTGTTGGGGCGGGAGCGGCAGTGCCAGTTCCGGTACCAACGAAACCATTTGCGGCATTGACAACCTTCTTGTTGTTGAAAGCCGGGTGGGCGTTCTTGCGGACTGCGGCGCCGGTGGGCAATGGCGCGGTGCCTGTCGGGATGGGAGCAGTGCCGGTGCCAACGGGGCCGGCGGGAAGGGCGCACTTGTCTCCGGTGCTGGCCATGGTGATGGGTACACAGCCGGTGGTATCCTCCTTGCCCTCAGCAAAGATCTCGTATCCGCCCTCGCTGCCAGGTCCCTGCGCTGGGCAGGCCCAGAAGTCGTTGCTCTCGTCGACGAAGAAGTCGCCGTTGCCGCCAACGACGAACTTGTTCTGCGAGCGGATGCCCTGGGTGCACTGGAAGCGCTTGGTAGTCTGGGAGATGATGCAGGTGTGTCCGAGGGAGTCGTAGAGCTTGCCCTCGTCGGCAGGGTTGATGCAGTATGCACCGTCAGGGTAGTTGCTGAAGACGCGGTTCTGGCCGATGGTATCCTCCTCGACGATATCGGAGCCCAATGTTGGGTTGGCGGCAGTGAGGGTGAAGCAGCAGTATCCTGGAGGGGCAGAGGGTGCGCGGGGCATGAGGGCCGTGGCGAGGCCGACGGTGAGGGTAGAAGCGATGATGACCTTCATGATTGCGGATTTAGAAACCTAAAACGACTAGAATAAAAGGAGTGCAGTAGTTGAGATTTGTGTCTCGAAAAATTTAATAGCAAAAGAAGGCGTTAGAAAGGTAGTAAGTTTTTTGTCGACGGACGGACTGTGGTTGATATGTATGAAGAAACAGAGAGAGTGAGACAGGTTGTGAGGTAAACAAAGTTGCTTTAAGGGGACACAAAATGGAGAAAGTGAAAAGTGGTGCAGGGTAGTGTATCGTAGTGTACCTACAAAGGTACGATTGTTTGCGCATGCGTTGCCTATCTGTTACCCATATTATTCCAGTTATCCCACATATTTCCACCTGCTAAATTCCATATTATCCCACTTATTCCACGGATTCCACTTATTCTGTTTGTTCAACCCACAAGGTGCCCGGTAGTGTGTCGCCACCCGCTCAACCAGGCAATGCTGTTGACGATGGATCCTGGGGGTCGCTGGCTGTTCCTGAAGATCGGCCTTCTTTCTCGAGCTGCGATCCAGTTAGCACAGGTAAAACAGTATCATCGTCCGGCCGTCATCAATCAGGCTCTCCTATCACAGCTGCATCGTGCAACTCATCGTCCGATCAATGTCTGATAGGGCAAGCCTGTCCTCCTATCAACATATTACGGAGTATGCTGTCCAACAGAGTCTGACACGTTGAGAATGCACTGTCGCACCCAGCAACGTACAGGGCAGGAGCGACTCTGTCACCACCAAAGCAGCAGGCCGATGCCGCTGCTGAAACACGACCGTGGACCCATCACTACAGCACAATGGAAGCCGCGGACTTCCTACATTGCGATGCGACTCAGACAGTCACTGAACCGGTTAACGTGTTTGCACGGCAGTGGGCCTCGCACCGAGGTCCTGCATAAACAGTGGACCTGTGCCTTTAAGCTCACGGAGACCGCGTCGTTATAGCGGTCCTTAGCGGTCGCTGGCGCTGTTTGGTGCGTCATTTCCTTACTTTATGGCGGGGCGGCAGTCGGCGATCGCGCCACAGTGGTGGTGCCAAGGGCGATCGTTGATGCGCTTGGCCGACGCCGAAGGGGGAATTTGTGGGGAAGGAGGAAGGGTTCCAGGAGGAATGAGGGAATACTAGAGAACACAGCCGCGAATTGTGGCCATCATAACGGAATTTTGTACGGGCGAATTCAACCAGTTGGTGAGGATTGCGGTGCGCCCTCTGTGTGGTTACTGCGAGCTGGTGAAGTCCGGTACAGCATATTCTCAATCCCCATTTATGCCTCAGTGACGACTGACTCCCTCTTCTCTTCCCTTCGTCATCCCGAGAGGACTAAGGGCGTCGGAGAGACGGGACACAGTTTTACAAGCCTTGCGCACGCGTAGCGAGGCACAGGCACAGGTCTGATTTATCCATCCATGATGTCATGAAATCTCGGGAAGTTGCTCCAGTTCCTCGGGGATCCACCGCTCCACCGCTTCAAATAGCACAGATAGCACGAACTAGCACAGGACGGGGTGTACACTACGAATGCAAGGGATGGTGCTGAGTACTGGGGTACACTACTCCGTATGGCTGCGATGGGGGCTCCTGTCGATCGCGTATCACAAATCTCACGGCTCGGGTGCGCGCTCCTGCATTCGCGTGTAGGTGCGTGGGATGCGCGTTGGCAAGAGATAGAGCAGTACTGTGTCGAGAGAGGACGAGGTAGAGAGGTAAACATGCGGCGGTCGCCCGTTGCCTAAGCTCGAAACAGTAGCTTATAACAGCCGAATGAAGCCGCAAAAACGAAACAATCAGTCACTAAATAGCACCTTCCATATACCGTGTCTGAAACGGAAAATCCCCGTCAGAAAATCACTAATAGTTCCTAAATTCCTTCCTTACATATCAGGGGTATCATCCGAACTCCACGTCTCAATCCCAGCCATTGAAACTCCCACGTCCACTCTTATATACGAGGTACACGTCTAGAGCTGATCATCCTCATCCTCGCTTGACGAGATCGGCTCTGGTTCTTTCCCTTTTCTTATCCCTTGCATCTTCTCACTATTATCAGCCTCGCGGAGGGCACTGCGTGCATGAGTATGCGACGCTGGCCGATCGAGAACCTCCCCTCCTCGTTCTATCTCGTCGTCCGTCGTGACTGCCTCGTTGACGGTCTTGGGCACACCTTCCGTGAAGTATTCTGTGATTTCCGTATCGGCGTCCTTGATCGTCCCTTCCTTCTCGACTTGCATGTATGCCTTATCGGCGTCTTTAATCGCACCTTCCTTCACGTCCAGCGCACCTTCCCAATCAACATCCATGGCCGCACCTTCCTCCCCATCCTCCGTATCTTCGGCGATCCGCTTCAATCCTCTCTCTCTCTCCATTTTCTCCCTCTCCTCTCTCACCCTCCTCCCCCTCTCCATCAACTCTTTCTTTCTCTGTGCCTCCTCCTCCGCCTCCATCATCTCCCGCCGCAGGCGATAGAACCTCTCTAGACTTCCCCGCCGCTGCTCGGTCGTCCACCCCTCTACTACGAGAGCAAACGAGGTGGCGCTGTCGAATCCGAACGTGCGCGCCATTGTACAGAACTGTCGCTTCAGTACATCGGGAGGGGGTCGGAATATGTATTTGCGGGATGGGCGGCCATCAGCGGAAAAAGACCGGTCGAAGAGATCGCCGTGGTGGTCATCGTCGTCGTCAAAGAGCCTTCTCTCCCCAGCGAGGGAGTTAGGGATTGCGGCCTCGGCGCGGCGACTGAGTCGCTCTTCAACCTTGCTTGAGCCCACGACCTCGGAGTTCTCGTGCGTATACTCGACACCTGCGCTCGCAAGTATGGCGGAGATGGCATCGACCTTGCGTTTCGGCCTGCGGGCCGTGGATTTGGGCTTGCTGTCAGCGGCGTCGAAGTCGCTGATGATTTTGTCGACAAGCTGACTGAGTGCAGCATCTTCACCCATGTCAGTTTCATCAAAGGGTATATCGTCGTCCGCATTGGTGTCCGCGTCGTTGACATCGATGTCGATGAGCCCTACGCCAGCCTTGGCCTCAGCTACATTGGTCTTATTGACTATGTCGCGTAGGACGACCTCGTCGGAGTGAAAGGTGAGGAGGTTAGCGAGACCGAATATCTCACCCTTCTGGCCTTTTTGGTTCTGTACGCCCTTGAAGTAACGGCGTTCTAATGAGGCGTTGTAGCCGATGTTGGCTTGTTGCTGCTTGTAAATCTGCCGAGCATAGACGATCTCTTCTACTGTCCCGGCGCTGATCAGGCGGAACACCTCGACGTCGCGGGTCTGGCCAATTCTGTAGGCACGATCTTGTGCTTGTAGATCGTAGGATGGGTTCCAATTAGGATCGAAGATGACAACTTTGTTTGCCGAGGTGATATTTAGCCCAACCCCACCTGCCTTTGTAGAGATGAGAAACACGAACTGCCCCGAATCCGAGTTGAAGTCGTCAACGACCCTCTGGCGGTCCTCATAGCTGAGGCTACCGTCGAGGAAAGACACGTTATAAGCCGTATTATGAAATAAATGCTGTAGCATCTTGAGCAACTTGACCGAATGGCTAAACACGAGCACTTTATCCCCATTCCCATGCCAAAACCGTAGCAGCCTCTTCAACACCCGCCACTTGCCGCAGAACTCCGGATTTGACAGGTTAAACAGCGAGTCTCGGTGGTTATACAAATCTTCCCAGCGATCTGGCACCATCGTCTGCAGAAAATCTAGGTCTCGCGCTTGTTTTTCCTGTGGATCTGTCGATGACGGAATCAGAAGCGCGAGGTGGTTCGACAGCTTTTGCAGCGTGGCAATGACAGGAAACACCAGAGCCTGCCACTTGATACCTGACCCTGGCAGCGTGGCGTGGCAGCACCAGCCCCTCTTCTTGCCAGACATGCACTCGCACGGGTCCGCCGAGTGCTTAACGAGGTCGACGAAGTCACCGTCGAGGAAGCGCTCGTAGGCGTCGCGTTGGGCGGCGGTGAGCGGGCAGAAGACGACACGGTCGGATTTTTTGGGCAGCTGGTGCGCGATAACAGATTTCATGCGGCGTAAGAAAAACTGTGGGAGCAGGTTCTCCACAAGCTTCTTGGCCGTTTTGCGCGCTATGCTGAGTTGTTGGATGCTGGCATCGTGGGATTGGCCGACGGCGAGGGGGAGACAGATGCTGGATTTCCAGGTTGAGAGGGGCCCGAATCTGGAGTAGTTAGCTACGGTTTCCCTTGGTTGGTGTTAATTGCTTGACAGATACTTACCGACCAGGATTAGTCCAGTTGAGAAGCGTCCATAGCTCCTCGTACTTATTTTGTATTGCTGTGCCCGTAAGGCCTATCCGACACAAGGCGTTGACATCATTCATAGCTTGTGTGGTCTCGGATGTCCTCTCTTTAAGGATGTGGCATTCATCAGCAACTACACAATCCCATTCGACTAAATTTAACTGGCTTTTGTTCATCTTGTATGTCGTATAGGTGGTTATTAGAATCTCCAACCGTCCCGCTTTCGCAGCTTGGAATGCATCTTCCTTCCCAGATCCGTGATATGAATCGACATGCCAATAACCCCACCGACCCAATTCCTGCTTCCAGTTCTCTATCAGAGTACCCGGGCACACGATCAGTACTCGAGGATACCACCGTCGGTCTATGGCCCTCCGCATCTTGCGCATCCTCTTGAAGTCTCGTTCGTCACCGATTTTGCCGAATGCGGCCGCGAGGAAAGCGGCTACCTGCACAGTTTTGCCCAATCCCATATCGTCGCCTAGAATTCCGCCTTTCTGGTATACGAAGAGCTCGTGGAGGAATGCGACGCCTTGGACTTGGTAGTCTCGGAGGTACTGTGAAATGGGAGCCGGTATTATTCCTGATGATTGAGGAAGTTGTATGTCTTTATATTCCCTTGAAGCCTTGATATCCACCGAGAAATCCGGACGCTCTTGTAGCTTCAGTAGTCTCCCATCATCTGAAAACTCGATATCGTCGTAATCCGGGGGTAACTGAAGTCCTGCCTTTCGCATCTTCGCTTTATTCGCGTCAAACTGCTTGCGTCGGGTCTGTAAATACTCTGGCAGTGAATCTTCCATCATATCGAAATCAGAATCCTCTTCAGCTACCGCCGCTTTCGATCCCCCGCCATCCAGCTTGGCCTGCCGGCGTCCTACAACGGCATTTTTCAGCCTCGAGGCAGCCTTCTTTCTCGTTGCAGCGGTCTTCTTTCGTTTCGTAGATGCACGATTCTTGAACTTCTCGTATGCATTCTCGGATTCGTCGTCCGACCACTCGACTTTCTGCCCAACTTTGCGCTTGCCCTTGAGGTGTGCTTGCTTAGCGTCGGTCGCTGGCGCAGCATCTTCTTCAGTCTCGGGTCCATCAGAGATATTTATGACGCCTATTCGCAGTGAGATTCATCGCGGTGAGGTACGAAGTGGATTCTATACCTTGGATATATCTATCCGCCCGGAGAGCATTGCCATCATCGGACGAGATTTCATCCTCAGAGGCTGCTGCGCCGGCTATATGCGACATATTTGAATATACGCCTCCCCCGTAAGTCCAGTCGGCCGTCACATAATTTCCCGGGTTATAATGTCTCGTTGCTGAAGCTATACTGTCATTAGTGGGACATTCATGCCCCACCTTATCTGGCAAGAGACGCGTTCAGCTCGCCAATCTTACCGCGATTGATATCACGATATCACGTGATAATAATATTTTACCTTTAACGTACTTGATAGGCGAGCTGCGCATGCGGGCGAGCTGCGCACTTCTTCTCGATTCTACTATAATATCATCAACATGCCTCAACCCAACAACCCTCAATCGATTCAAAAAGAGGGCCGAATGGCCTTGGCCTTACAGGCCTACAAACAGGGCCAATTTTCAAGCCTCCGCGCCGCTACAGGCGCGTACGATGTCCCTAAATCAACACTTCGAACTCGCGTCAAAGGTGTTCGTACGCGACGCGACTCAGAGCCTACGAATCGAAAACTTACTACTATAGAGGAAGCAACCCTTGTTTAATGGATATTATCTATGGATTAGCGAGGCCTACCACCTAGAGCTAATACTGTACGACAAATGGCGAATTTACTTCTTCAAAAACGGTCAAATGTAAGCTAAGGTATTACTGTTAGTTAACGCTAGACTTACTCCTTTGTATGACGACATGAAGCTTTAACGTTACGATATAATTGAAAATACGATTACTAAAGAGCAAAATGCGAAGATCTAGCTATTATTTAAGACTAGTTTCGACTTATACGGAATATAATTGCAAAGTATGGTATCATAGATGAAGATATCTATAACTTTAACGAGATAGGGTTCTAGATGGGAGTCATTTTAACGGCTAAGGTCATAACTAGGGCAGAAAGGAGCAATCGGCCTGCCTTGATATAGCCTAGGAATTAGGAATAGGTAACAGCTATTAACTATATATCCTTGTTGTTACGATCGCAGCTTATAGCTGCTAGCGATTATGGCAACAGGCAGCCATAGTAGCCACTAAGGTTATAGGGAACCGCTAAGCGCACAGCTGTATATAATGAGGAATAGCCTCACTCACTTCCTTCCTTTCTTCTTCTCTCTTTAGATTTAATCTAGCTTACTTCTCCTAGACTAGCATCATGACCTCTATGACCATTATAACATAAGATTGAATCTCACCTTTCTTTTGCTCTATGAGCTAAACCTTCCTCTAATATTAAAACTAAATTCCACTCTTTAGAAAGCCTACACCTATTCCTAAAGTTGATTCTAGGACCTTATAGAGGTAGAAACCTTAAGTTGGCTCCTATGGTAGTTAGCTTAACAGAACATCACTAGCTTTATAGATTAGACCTTTCATAACGCTCCCTTAATAAGGAATATAGCTATAAGGGAAGTGCGCTCCTCTTAAGTAGCTCTTATAGTTAACAAACTACGTAATAAGGCCTTTAGTAATATAAGTCTAATCTACTAAATACGAAAAGAATAACAAAGCTACTATAGTATACACTACTAAAGAAAAAGCCAAGATGGCTAACTAAAACACAAAAGACTATAAGTCTATTAATAAGAGAATATCCTTAATAAATAAGTGTAAGAGAAGGGATAAACTTTAAGATAACTTCCTTAAAGCCTAAGAAGACTTTAAGAGAATAGGCTAAATAGCTTAGGAAAGACGCTAGTTTATACTATTAAATAGCTACTAGACAAGGGCTTAGAATGTTAATACCTACACTAAATTCTAACAGCTATTACTAAGTAGCTAAGAATATGCTTAGTCTATATTAAAAGCTATTATAAAGGACTACCTTATCATTAGCTAGACTTTAGATACCACTATTACTAAACAAAATGATGCTATTCTATAGCTCTAAGAAGAAATGTAAGACAAGGAGGAAAAGATTACTATACTATAAAATATTTAGAGATATCTTAAGAATATAGCTCTTACTTATAATGCAAGACCTTGCTTATTTACTTACATTCTAGATCCTCTTATTCTTATAAATAAGATCGAACTAGCTTTTAAAGACTAGGTTATAAAGATCTAACTTAAGCTAGAAGCTAACATTAACTACTTCCTAAACGATAAGATGTAGATAAGCTATCTTTAAAGCAAACTAAGAGGACTTATAGTTCGTTATGTTAACCCTAGGCTTTAACTTACATTACTAAACATGCTCTAGTCTATAAAAGAAATCATTTAACTCCTTAAGAAGGTGTTTAGCAACCTTAATAGAAGACACATTACATAGACTAAGTACTATAAGTTATACTAAGGTAATAATACGTTTATAACTTTCTAGGCTAAATTCTAGAGACTTACTATAGAACTAGATTATACTAAAGAAACCTTACTTAATGATCTCTAATTTAAAATTAACTAAGGCTTGTAGAAAGCCCTTGTTATAGAAGTAGGAGCTACTACCTTATATAAATTTATAAAGAAATGCATGCTTATAGACTAAAACCTATAGATAATTCAAGAAAAGGAGAAGAGAATAAAGCTATAGCCGTTCACCTACTAGAAGTAGAGTAGCTAGAGCCCTACTACTAGTACTATTATTAAAATAGTAGCACTATAGAAGAAGCTCTACTACCCTCCCTACTAAGATCCTAAGAAAGAATCGCTTATAAAGCTTGGCAAATGCTTCTATTACTATAAAAGTAGTCATTATGCTTACGACTACTTATAGAAGTAGAAAGTTAGAGTTAATGAGATCTCTACTATAAAAGAGTAGGCTTAATATAAGTTAGGAAACGAATAGCCTCTAGAGAAGACGTTACTAGAGGTTCTATAGCAAGGATTGCCTCCTCTACCTCATTACTATCCCATTTTAACTATAATACCCCGTTCTTAGCTACTTATAGAATAAGAAGAAACTAAATTATCATACAAGCCCTAATAGATAGTAGTATAACAAGTAGAAGCTTTATGAATGCTATTAACGTAAAACGAATTTATGAAATTAAAAACATCTCTCCTATCTAGCTCCTAAAACTAAAGAACATTAAAGGATTTAACGGAGCTACTACCCCTCTAGTTACACATGCTATATACCCTTAACTATAAATTAGAAACCACGTTAAAAGTCTATGTCCTTTATTTATTACCACTCTTAGGAAGCATTCTATCATTCTTAAGAAGGCTTAGATGAAATAACATAGAGTTATACTTAATATAATAAATGACTAAGTTATATTTACTAAAGGTCATTGCTAGCACACTATACTAATAAATACCTAGAAATTAAAATCTACATGCCTCTAAGATAATAAGTAAATATAAGATAACAAAGCTTAGAAGCTAGCTCTCTAACCTCCTTATTAGAATAAGAACATATGTACTATTATAATGATTAGAGCTATATCATTTAATATAGTATGAAAGCAGAAAGGAGCAAAAGTATTTATAATATCATTTAAAGATATACTTAAAGAATAAGCAAAAGAGGAGGTAGTAGAAATTAACCTAAAACTAATCCTCTTAAAGGAGTTCCACAAATATCTTAATGTGTTCTTAAAGTAGGTAGTAGACAAGCTCCTGCCCTATAGATATGCTAATCATTACATTATAATAGAGAAGGACTTAAAGTTAGGACATGTGTTACTTTATAACATGTTATAAGAAGAGCTTAATCTTATAAAGAAGTATATAGAAGACAACTTATTAAAAGGATTCATTAAAGCTAGCAAAGCTCCTTTTGCCTCTCTTGTCCTTTTTGTCTACAAACTAGGAGGTGGATTACGATTCTATGTTAATTACTAAAAATTAAATGCTATTATAAGAAAGGACTTATACCTATTACCTCTAATTAACAAGACGCTTACATAGATCATAGGAGTAAAATACCTTACTAAAATTAACATCCGTTATGCTTTTAATTAGATTTAAATGTAAATAGAAGAGGATGAAGACCTTACTACTTTTAAAATAAGATTTAGATCCTATAAGTATAAAGTCCTCCCCTTTAGCCTTACTAATGGCCCTATAACATTCTAAAGATATATAAACGAAACCCTTATAGAATATATAAATAGATTTGTTATAGCATATATAGATAATCTTCTCATCTATAGTACAAATCATGCTAAGCATACCTAGCATATGAAAATGGTCTTACTTAAGCTCTAAGAAGCTAGGCTATAAGTAGATATTACAAAATGTAAATTTTTCGTCTAAGAGACAAAATTTCTAAGACTTATTATTAGAGTCTATAGCATGAGAATAGACCTTACGAAAGTCTAAACTATACTTAAGTAGAGAGCACTAAGGTCACTCTAAGATGCATAAGCCTTTATTAGGTTCTATGTGTTTTATAAACGGTTTATACAAAGTTACTTTACCATTATAAAGCCACTAGTAAATCTCATAAAGAAGGGTTAGATATTTAAATAGAACTAAGCTTGCTAGGAAGCCTTTAAGTTAGTTAAGAAGACTGTTATAGAAGCACTAGTGCTATAACACTTTAACTAGGACAAAACAGCATATGTAGAAGCTAACTCCTTAGACTACATTTCCTTAGGAGTCCTATTATAGAAGGATGATTAAGGAGTCCTACATCTTATCGCTTTCTTCTTTAAGAAGATAACACCTACTAAGTGTAATTATAAGATATATAATAAAGAGTTACTTGTAATTATTTAGTGCTTTAAAGCCTAGAGACCTAAGATAAAAGGTATAGCAATGCTAGTCTAAGTCCTATTAGATCACAAGAGCCTTAAATACTTTATAAGCATAAAAAAGCTCACTAGGCGTTAAGCTTAATAGGTAGAATTCCTTTCTTACTATAATTTCTAAATTGTATATTAACTTAGTAAACAGAATGGGAAAGTAGATGCTCTTACCTAAAGGCTAAGGGATCGACTAGAAGGAAATGAAGAGGATGACTAACAGAAGTAGTAACTTTAAACAATGCTACTAATGGAAAAACTACACCTAGACCTTATATAGTAGCTAGAACTTAAAAGTTAAGAGTAGGAACAAGATGCTTAACTTACACTAATCCTATTACAAGATTAGAGCATCTATGATAAGATTTAAGCTACATAGCTCTAAGATGAACTATGTAAGGATATAATTTAAAGACTATAGAATAATAAGAGAGATAGCCTAAACATAGCCTTAGTACATTACAAGGAGAGAAATAGACTCCTACTCTACTAAAGTTAAGTTTAGATCTTAGAGGACATCTAAGTTAAATTACTTTATAAGGTTCATGACTAGCTAGCAATAAGACACCCTAGAATTAGAAAGATGATTTACATCCTTAAGAGACAGTACTACTAGCCTTAGATAGACAAGACTATTAATTAATATATAAAGAATTACTACATTTATAAGAGATTAAAACTAACCTAAGACGCATATAATAGACTCTTACAACTAATCCTAATTAGAAGCTAACTATAGTAGGATATTTCCCTTAACTTTGTTACTAGATTACCACTTTATAAAGGGAATAACGCCATTCTAGTAGTGGCCTGTTAACTAACTAAAGAACGGCACTTCATTCCTTGCTTTATAGGACAAGAAGGCACTATAGTAGAAGCTATAACGTAGTTACTACTCTAATATGTATAGAAACACCACAGCCTCCTAAATTCGATTATATTAGATAGAGGTCCCTAGTTTGTTATAGTAGTATGGAAAGTGCTATGTAAGGTATAGAGAATTATAGTAAAACTATTAACAGCCTTTTATCTAGAAACAGATGGCTAGATAGAGAGGTTTAATGTAAAGCTTAAGCGATATCTATAAGCGTACATTAACTACCTATAAGACAATTAGGTTAAGTATCTCTGCCTAGTAGAATTCGTAGCAAATGCCCTACCTTTAGAATTAACAAAAGTAAGCTTATTCTTTGTAAACAAAGGTTTTAAACTACGTATAAGTTTTAACATTTAGCATATAGATGTCTAAGATGCTTCTTAAGAGCATAGAAACATAGCTTAGAAACTACATAACGTTTAGGAATTCTTATAAGACTAGATTGCCCTATCCTAAACTTAAATAGAGCACTTTGTAAATTAGAATAAGAAGCTAGCACTAAGATATAAGGTAGGAGACTAAGTCTAGCTTTCTACCTAGAATATTAAAACCTAACGACCCTTAAAGAAACTTAACTATAAGCAAGTTAGCCCTTTCTAAATTCTTAAGCGAATTAGGAATGTTATATACTAACTCTAGTTACTACTAAGTATGAAAATACACCTAGTGTTTCATAGTAACCTCTTACGACTTAACTTAGATAACGCTTTACAAGGCTAACACCATAAACCACCACCTTTAGTTATCATTAAAGATGAACTTAAATAGGAAGTTAAAGAAATTCTTAATTCTAAACTCTTATAGAAGAAGTTGTTTTATATAGTAGCATGGAGAAACCACCTACTAGACAACACTTAGTATCTTACTACAAATTTTAATAATATACCTAAACTTATGTAAGCGTTTTACTAAAAATACCTATAGAAGTCACGATGATTATACTCTTAATTAGGAGATTAATCTTAATTTAAGGGGGAGGGTAGTGTTATAATTATAGCTTATAGCTACTAGCGATTATAGTAATAAGTAGCCATAGTAGCCACTAAGGTTATAAGGAACCGCTAAGCGCATAGCTATATATAATAAGGAATAGCCTTACTTACTTCCTTCCTTTCTTCTTCTCTCTTTAGATTCAATCTAGCTTACTTCTCCTAGACTAGCATCATGACCTTTATAACTATCGTAACACTTGTCTAGATAGAGCCTACCACCTATGATTATATTTAAGGGCAAGGTGCACTAGTTAACCTAGTACATAAACACACTACCTATAAACTAAGTTATTAGAGTTAGTGAGAATAGCTAGACAGATAACAAGTTAGGCCTTACCTAGCTTTAGAAAGTGTTTAAAAAGCATATAGCATATCGTACAAAGGGCGTATATTAGCTTCTTATTCTTAATGGCTATAGGAGTTATATTACTTTAGAATTCAACCTCTTTTATAAAGACCATTCGATTATCATACTATGTATGCTACTATATTCATTACACTTATTATAACCTTATAATGTTAGCTATTTTATAGTCTTAAAGTGCTTATATAGATAGTAAATTAAGGGGTATATGTAGAATAGAATTAATTATATTAATAAGCAAGACTTCCTTAAAGCATACTACACTACTCATATAGAGACTATAAATTTAGTAAATATTTGTAGTAGCTTTATAGCTATAGGACTTATACCATACAACCCTAAGAGAGTGCTTTTAAAGCTATATACTTAATTAAAGACGCCAACACCCCCCTCTTCAAGTCATGGTACTAAGCTAGCGCCTTGGGTACCTGAAACGCCTCACAATACTGCTTAACTAGAGCTTCAATGTAAGGCAATTAAAGACTATATCAAGCGCCGTACAAAGAGTCCACCAAGTCCAACCGACCTTGCACTTAATCAGTTGGTTAAAGGCTGCCAAATGGCAATGAATAGTGCTGTGCTTTTGGCAGAGGAGAATAAGCAATTACGGGCTGAGAACGAGAGGCAAAAGAGGAAGAGAGCAAAGAGGAGGTCGTATATAGCTACAGGAGGTGTTCTAACAGTTCAGGAAGGGTTGGATCTGTCACAAATAGCTAATACAGGCTCAGAAGGTGGGGTAGCAACCCAGGAGGCAACTGTACAAACACGTACACCACGTACGTGTAGCTTGTGTAGATCTCAATCACACACTGCTCGTACATGCCCAACAAAGCATGTTTCTAATTAGGGTAGTTTCTTAGGGTTTAATTAATTAAATGGTTGTTGTATTTACACTTAAAGCATCAAAATAGGTGGGGGGTGCGCAGCTCGCCCGCATGCGCAGCTCGCCTATCAAGTACGTTAATTTTAAAGTGCTGACTAATTTAGCACGTGATGATGGTGCAGCCACACCAAAAGCCACCAAGACACATGATTGGTCGGCTGCCATCATCATTAAACTATCACCATCACCAATCACGAGCCCAATATAGTAGATTTCGATCTCTTAATCTCTCAGACATGGCCGGCACATGAGAGTATGGAGATTCCCAAGATCTCAAAAATATTTATCTCGTGCTCTTATTCAACTTTATATAATGACCAACGCTCATCAAGCGCCCAGTTGAGGTCTATCCAGGCGGTCATCCGCATATATATCACTCCGTCTATGCCACCACATTCTGTCTCCCTTTACGTTCTTTACGTTTTTTGTCTTGCTATTATGCTGCCAACTTTACCATCACTCCCACCCTTTCCCCCCTGCAAGGTCATGTTTGGCAGGCCGATGTTATAGTGACCAACCTATACTGGCAGGTGCGATGGGGTGCAGGGTGAAGAGGCAGCTGTCCGGCCGTTCTTTCCTAAATATTCGGGGATGTGCCTTCTTATGGTGGCTCACCGGAGGCTCATCGGTGTCAATATTCTAGATCTCATGAACCACATAAGTATATCCACCTGCCACATTATCCTTTATCATATTTATCATTCCTTTCTTTCAATGCCATATTTATATGCCTCCTACCGTGGACCTACACATCTCATAGCTCTCTGGCAATAGCCTCTATCTTTAAACCACTCTCTACATTACCTACAGACTCATCAGTCTCGCACTCCTATCATTATGCGGATCAATTTCCAGTCTCTACTTCTACTCGCATCGCTCGCCTCTTCTGCCGCTGGATGTAATGGCGATGCTCGACTGTGCGGCCGCAAATACTCAAATGTCACCCAAATCGGCGCCCATAACAGGTAAGAACCCCACAGAATCCGAGACGGCTGAAACTGAACCACGAGCAGCGCCTTCGTAGGTGCACTACCGACACAGAATCAAGGGCTCCAGGTGGAGGGGCAGTTAGATATGGGGATCCGCTTTCTACAAGCTCAGGTAATATGCTGTCCCCTTCAGAGCATCTACGTTGGCCTCACACTTGACAGACACATAATCTCTTCGGACTGGGTGAAATGTTCATGTGCCATACGTCGTGCTTTCTCCTCAACACCGGCCCACTCGTGAATTATCTAAAGCGCATCAACACCTGGATGGAGGCTCATCCAAATGAAGTTGTCACCCTTCTCCTTACAAACCCGGATAAGGCGGATGTATCTATTTTCGGGAAGGCAATGGTCGACAGCGGGCTCGCAAAGTTAGCATATACGCCGCCAAAAAAGCTCGCCCTTAACGAGTGGCCGACTCTTCAGGAGATGATTAATTCCAAGAGGAGGCTCGTGATGTTTCTTGGTGAGTATATTATTTGCGCTCCATGCTACCATTTTCTAATTCATACTAGATTACTACGCGGATACAGCCAAGGTCCCGTATATCCTCGACGAGTTTGCATACTGCTTTGAAACGCCATTCTCCCAGACAGATCCAAACTTTGCACAGTAGGACAATGCCATATACCTCTGTGTCTGTAGCCGATACTAACGGTTGTAGATGCTCTGTCGATAGGCCGCCTAAGGCATCGTCAGCCGGTCGCTTCTCGATTATCAACCACGTACTCGACATTGCCATCAGCGATGACGTACTAATCCCAGACATCCTGGGGGCAGAGAAGACAAATAGTGTGGCATCGATCATGGCGCAGGTAGGACTCTGCCAAAAGGCGCATGGCACCACTCCTAACTTCATTTTGTTGGACTTTGCTGAGAGAGGTAATTCAACGCATCCGCAAACGAGTCACGTATGCTAACTCCAGTAGGCGAGGCTATCAAAGCACAGAATATTATGAACCATTTGGTGTAATCAATCACCAACATCGAAGGGACTCCCTACACTCTCTTTCATTCCTAGTTGTCCTCTTTAAAGCCTACCTCTCGGCACACACGTTCACGTTTTAAGTTAGTTTAAGTACGGGCCTTTATGAGTTATTAAATTTAATCTATAATCAGCCTTTGACATGGCACGTAGGATATCATTGAAAGGACCTTTGATTTCGTGTAATTTTATCTATGTGAAAATCTATCATGCTATTATGATATATTCAGTTTTAAATGTCACAAACAGCGGCGCAACTCCATTCTACTTTACCATCTACTCGTCCCACCCCAACCTCATAACTTTGCCCTTCCCCCTTCCTCCATCAACTCCACAGCCAATACCCCCTCTCCAACATCATCGCCGTCCTCCCCGTCAAACACCCATCCCACTACCCCTTCCCCCCCTGCTCGAATCTCTAACTCCATCTTCATTTGTTTAACCACCGCCACCACATCCCCTTTCCCGACACAATCTCCGACGTCAACCAAGAGCTCTACAGGCTGTCCGGGAAACGGGAACACGGTGTGTCGCGCGTTACCTACCTCGCCGCGGCGGTGTGTGGAGGACGAGGTGAGGGCACCAGCAGAGGCGGTTGTGGATGCCAGGGCGAGGGTGTACGACATCGGGGGCGCAGAGGGAGAAGTGAGGAGTATATCGGCGGTGAGTGACGCAGGAAAATTGTTGCGGTGAAGTTTGGTGAGGAGGAGGTGGGCAGGGGCTGGTGGGATAGGTGGAGGCTGTAATGACGAGCTTGGCGAGGAGGCTGTCGAAGTCAGTTTTGACGACGAGGCCAGGGGTGAGGTGGTGGTCGAGTCGAATGCTGTTGCCGAAGGGGAGGGCAAGGGAGGTTATGGTTCCGGTGTTAAGTGCCCAGTTTGCGGTGGCGTCTTCGGCGGTGATGCGGAGCTGGAGGGAGAGCAGTGGGGGAGGGATGAGAGGGTCGCTGGAGATATTCGGGAGGAGAGTGTTGATTTCCTGCCCTGTAGCGAGGCACAGTTGAACCTTGACAAGATCCAGACCGGGACAGAGAGATTCCGTAATGGTGGGGTAATGGGAGAACAACCCCCCCCCGGCAACTCTAGCTGGTAATCTATCGAGTAGCGGAGAGCATTACAAAGTACATAACAAATTGAATATATAATATCTTTCATAGAATTCATAAGTCCTATATACGAATACAAGGCCACTAGAGCTTAAGCCTTACTATAAGCCTAGGTGTAAGCCTAGGCTTAAGCTTACGCTAGGGCTTATGCTAGAATATAAGGAAGGCTTACCTTATTCTAGCTTATATGTAAAAGCTTAAGGTGCTCTTTTATAATAACATTAAAGACCTTTATTTTCTAAACTACATATTAAGCATTTAAGTACTATACGTTGCTTTTTCTATAAAGCTTATTATTTATAAGCTTAAAATCAGCCTATGCATAATGCTTAAGGTTCTTTGCTTCTTTATGTGTTACTTTAAAAGTAGTTAGGTTCTGTAGTATTATGTATATACGCTCCCATTTATTATTTAAGAGCTGCTTACGATTATACTAGGTTGTACTACTTATATAGGCTTTAAAGGCAGTGCGTACATCATTTAGAAATAGATTAATTAAAGTAATAGTAGCCATTATTACAGGTGTAGGTGTATAATGTGAAGCTTTAATATTCTATTCTACTATTCTATCTACCCTGCTCCTTAGCAGGTTGGTAGTTAGGCCGGCCGAACCACTAACCTAAAAGTTGGTACGTAGTTCGGCCGGCCGGTTGGCCAACTAGCCGGCCAGTTGGCCAACCAGAATAGTTGGTGGTTGGGCCGGAACATATACTAATTATAACCGACGGTCATGGTATCTAGGTCTATTGGCATCCGAGACCCATACGCAAAGTCTGAAGCAGATCAAAACAAAATCATCATGCCCCTTTTCACTCCATATCATGTACCCCAAGAGAAAACAAAACATTGTCGAACACTCTTGTCCAAGTGTTGATTAGGTCTTGCTCAAGACTTCCTTATATATCACGGCAACAATAACGATGATGATGATAATAATCACTTTGACGAGTTAGAGGAGGTAGCTTTGTGGTAAACGAGACATGAAACATACCAACAATACCCAAACAGTACCATTTCTTGCGGTTACGTGCGCGTGCGCTTTTAATACCAAGATTAATCTGCTCAGTGCCCTTGCCAAGGTTGTCTTGGACTTGCTCGCCATTCTGCTCAGTCAGAGCAACATTATCCTCTTGCTGTACAACCAGGGCCTCCATATCATGGAAAAGCTGTGCCAGTTCCATCATCTGGCTCTCAATTTTTTGAATTGCAGCATGGCGGTTCTGGACGCTGCTGAGAGCCTGGCGCGATTGGCCGCGGCGATCGCTCTGGAGGAGCGCCTGGCTGAAGACCTGCTGGTTGGAGATATCCTCGACGGCCTCGCGAACCTCTGCGTCAGACGCATTGGGGCGGACAATCTTGTACTGACGCGCCATCTGGGCCTGGAGCTTCTTGCGGAAGTCGCTCTCGACGTTCTGGTACTGATTGATGGCGGCCTTGAGCTTGCGGTCGACCTTGCCGAGCTGTGGCGCG
The DNA here is from genome assembly GCA_001662575.1 of Pseudogymnoascus sp. 23342-1-I1. Classification (NCBI taxonomy): domain Eukaryota; kingdom Fungi; phylum Ascomycota; class Leotiomycetes; order Thelebolales; family Thelebolaceae; genus Pseudogymnoascus; species Pseudogymnoascus sp. 23342-1-I1. Next base: position 89,644 of record KV455064.1, read on the forward strand.
TTCTTGGGGCTGCTGGACTCGGCCTTCTGCTTGAGCGTCTTGATGCGCGCCGCTAAACTGCGGTACATCGCCATAATTTCGGAGTTCATCGAGTCGAGCTGGCTGTTTGTATCGCTCTGCTGGCTGAAACCTGGGTCATCAAGGGCACGCTGCTGAAGCGTCTTGATGGTAACTAGGTTGTGTTCAACGGCATCAATGCCTTTGTGGATCTCACGGCACTCATTTAAGATGGCATTTGGGTCATGTTGGCGACCAAGCTGCTGATCATTCTGCGTGAGACGATCCAGTTCGATATTTTGTTCTATTATAATAATGTCAAGAGAGGCCACAAAAATAGTCACATTTGTTTATACTTACGATTGTAGTTATATCCACCGCCAGCTCGTTCATACTGGGCCATGACTTGTTAGTTCCGAGTTCTTCGCACAAACTTATAATATTTTAACGAAAAGTGGAAGATTCAATGGGCTGAAGGGTGTAATTGCTGCGAAGGATTTGGGGGTTGATTTTGTTGCCGAACTGTGTGGTTCAATCTCCAGGATCCTCACATCAACGTATAACATTCAGCTTTCTTGGAAAGCATCAGGGCATATTTCGGGAACTAGGCAACCGTTTCGCGTTCATAAACGCCCATCGTGCTGTGGATGCATCCACTACTTGGACAGGGATGCGGGCGCTTGGCGCGGGAGCGACCGCCAGAAAAGCCACTAAAAAGTCATCTCAAAGATTCGACTCTTACGGAAAGACGTTCTATTTGCGAACTGTAGATTTTGGAATTGACTATTGACTCTTTGCAAGTGGGACGAGGCACTGGTTCAATGAAATGGCTGGAAGATTCCGCTTGATACAGTCTCCAGATATTCAATTAATCCCTCAGAACCTTCTCCAAGAGGTCCAACACAGTGGGGTCAACGCAACGTCACACAGCCTCAACAGGGTGCGCGCAGTGTGCAGTTTGTTGGAATTGAATTTGTTGGAATTGCATCTTGGCCCCTTGCAACACGTACAGCGGGGTAAATTAAACGACGTGGAGCCTCGATGCGGCACGAAGCGTCCGCAGGTTGTTGGAATCGCGTCTCAGCCTAAAGCAATGCATTTGGGCTTAGAGCCTAGCTGTCACAGCTAGCGCTAACACCCCCTAACAAAGTATTGCACTATGACCGCTCGCCGATCTTGGCCTCATCAACATAGTGGTAGATGCTATAACGTTCTGCGGCACGCCCATCTACATGGCACCGGAGTTACACAACGATTCGAAATCCCAGTCCCCCAAGGTAGACATCTGGTCGCTGATTGTCACCGTCGCGAGTGCCATGGGCTTCATCGACTTTGGGGCACTTCGCAATGCCTTGCGTTCAGAGATCACAAAGGCTATACTCAACGTCACCGCCTCTAATCTCTCCGAGTTTCGGTATATGGCGCAGGTGGATGTATCCTTTAGAGCAACGGCCGCGATGATGCTGTTCCAAATGAAGAAAAATCATCCGGATATTCTCGCTGTCGCGCAAGATACTGCGATTCTACCAGTTCAGGCGCATCATAACTCTATAGCTTGGACTCTATATCATTGCATAAGAAAAGGTTCGATGCGAGGCAACAGCCGGCTATAAATCCTACGAAGCTGCTGCGCCTCCACCAGCGGTATTCCCTCCGCCAGCCTTTGGCGTTCCGCATGCGGTACCGACATTCGATCCAGCGGTGTTCGATTACTTTGGCGTCCCGCTAGCGCCAGCACAATTCGATGCCAACATATAATTGTTGATGGCTCGCTCTCATTACCCCACAGCCTCGAAATCCGGGGTTGGGCCGAGGCTCAGCCTCGTACCCACAATGCTGGCTATCTATTCGGTACGGGGACTCTCGCAGTAACCTACGGGCACCAAATCGGCAATCTATATCCTATATTTACTATATTTACCTAAAGCAATACCAACTTAGCACTCATTGTTTTATTTTTGTCATAGTAGCATGTATCGGATTCTTGTCATAGTTATATAGCCCAGTCCCTCGCACCAGCCGGCAATCGCCTCCCCTCCCGCCCAACGCCAATATCCAAATACTACATACTAGCGATCCATTGAATCCGCTATGAGTTCCAAAACCAACAAAGCGACTCCCTCAAGTCCCACCGATCGTCTCTCACAAGTCACAAACCACATCAACCCGCCCAACCCCAATACCCCCCGCAAGCGCCGCCAAAAGTCTGCCTCCGCCTTGCCGCCGGACTACTCAGACATCCTCTCGCAAATTTCCACTCTTCAAAATCTCGCAGCAAATCCCGATCCCAACCATGTGGGCTACGCGCGTCAGAAAGCGGCCGGGAAGCTCTGGGTCCGAGAGCGAGTGAACCGGCTCTTCGATCCCGGGACGTTCTACGAGGTCGGTTCCGTCGCCGGAACCGTGGAGTGGAAGAGACTCGCCGGGATCAAGGAGGAGCCGGTAGCATTCACCCCGAGCAATAATGTGCAGGGCTTTGGCGCACTACGTGGGAGAAAGGTAGTTTTCACCGCGGACGACTTTTCGATTCGTGCGGGGCATGCGGATGGCGCCTTAGTCGAGAAGACAATTTATATGGAGAAGATGGCGATTGAACTTCGTCTCCCGATTATCAAGCTTGTAGACGGGTCATCTGGTGGCGGAAGTGTTACAACGATCAGAACGCAGGGTTACAGTTACATCCCGCCCTTACCCAGCTTCTCGCAAGTAGCAAAACAACTCGAGCTCGGTATTCCTAATCTTGGTGCCGTTCTGGGTCCTGCAATCGGTCTCGGCGCCGCACGCGTCGTCTCCTGCCACTTCTCCGTCATGGCGGGGGACATTGGCTCCCTCTTCAATGCAGGCCCGAAGGTAGTCGCAGGAGCAACGTTCGAAGAAGGTCTCTCGTTCACAGACCTCGGTGGGCCGGGGATGCATTGCACGAACGGAACGATTGACAACCTCGCCGCGGACGAGGAAGGATGCTTCGAGCAGCTTCGTACTGTGCTGAGCTACCTTCCGAACCACGGCCAGGCGCTGCCACCTGTTATCAAGAGCGAAGATCCGGTGGAGCGAAGCTGTGAGAACTTGCGAACCGTCATTCCACGCAAGAGGACGAGGATGTATAATCCGCGTACGATTATTGAGACAGTCGTCGATGCCGGGAGCTGGTTTGAAATTGGCTCATTATGGGGCACGACTGCTATCACCGGGCTTGCGAGGCTTGATGGCCGGCCCGTCGGGATCATAAGTCTAAACTGCGAGGTCAACGCTGGGGCGCTCGATGCGCTCGGAAGCCAGAAGCTGACACGGCATCTGAAGTTCTTGGATACGTTTAATATTCCGCTCGTTCAGTTTGTGGATGTACCAGGCTATGCCATCGGCACGGTAGCTGAGCGGTCCGCAACTATGCGGCATGGTGTTGCGCTTGGGACGACGTACTTCAGCACCACAATGCCCGTGTTCTCTGTCATAACTCGACGGGTGTACGGTGTCGCCGGAGGGCTCATGCTCGATTGTCGAGACCCGAGGATGCGTATTGCGTGGCCTAGTGGAGAGTGGGGAAGCTTGCCGCTCGAGGGTGGTATTGACGTAGGGCACGCGGCGGAGCTGAAGAAGATCGAAAGGGAGAAGGGAAAGGAGGCTAGGGAGCTGCGTTATAAAGAGCTTGACGAGGAGTATCGCCGTCTGATGAATCCTGTCAGGACCGCGAATGCGTTTGGGGCTGAGGAGATTGTGGATCCAGCACTGACGAGGCGGATTACGAGTGCATGGGTTAAACATGTGTAAGTTCGTTCCCTGCGTGCGTTGAAAGTAAGGCCTAGGTGATTTACTAATGGTAATGCAGGTACGACGAGTTGTTGCCTATCCGTCTCATGGATAGGGCGAATGGGAAGATCAAGCCTGTATTTTACTAAACATAGATTAAAATAATTATTGCTGTGATCAATGTGTTACACGCAGTACATCAGGCAATGGAAATGGTTAATTGTTGAATTCTAGCTTGTGTTTATTCACCCCTTTGATCGACACGTCGATCTCCCTCTCACAATGCAATAAGTTTGAATTCCAGAGCAAATGCCAGGCTATTCTGCAGTTTAATTTCACAACACACGGGAGACTATATTTGCAGGCCATTAATGCAAGTTTAGACGCGTTGAGTTTAGCAATAAAAAACTGGCAGGTTGGTTACGCTGCAGCAGGACCCAATGCCACTGACACATGGGCTGCACCCATGACGCTTCTCGGGCGGGAGTGAGTTAAATGGTACAGGCTCAGCGGCTGGGAAATATGCTGTAACGGCAACGGCAACGGCAACGGCAACGGCAACAAGGAGACTGTTCTAAGCCTCGTGCCCCTTACCCCAAGGCCCCCTTCAAACCCTCCAACCCCCTCTCCGCCTCACTCACTTCGTCCTCCCACATCTTCCTAAACTCCAGCAATCTCACCGTCCTATCTGTAGCCATCTTCCTCCCCAACTCCGTCTTCATCGTCCCCGACACCTTCACCAGCTTCTCCTCGAAGTGGTCCAGCGAAGACTCCATCCCCCTCCCCTTCGCGCCCCCAAAAGTAAACACCCTCCCAATCCCCACCGCACCAATAGCATCCAATCGGTCCGCATCCTGCACGACCTCCAGCTCCGGGTATTTGGCTATAACATCCCGGACAATATGTGGGTTCTTGACCTCCGAGGAATACGACACAGCTGACGCGATAGCCTGGACCTTATCCGCAAACACGTCTGTGGCACCGAAAGAGAGTAGCACGTCGCGGACAAGCGTGGCACTGTCTTGGTGGGGGAGCAGGTATTTCCTGTCGCCTACATCGTGGAGTAGGGCGGCGAGCACGGTAGTGACACGGTCGTACCGGGCGGGGTTCTGGGTGCGCAGAGTTTGTGCGAGGCCCAGGACGCGGAGGACGTGCGCAAAGTCATGGGAGCCATCATAGGGGGCCATGTAGCCCTTGACATAGTCGGTGACTTGGATGATGAGGTCGATTGCGAGGCCTTGGCGGAGGAGGCCGGCCTGGAGGCTGTCTTCGGGGACTCCTGGGGGAAGATTTGTGGGTGGTGCGGGGTCTGACATGGCGGCCTGAGCTGGTCCGGGCTGGGCCGTCGCGCACAAATGTCTATCTCTGTGATGTGAGGATGTGGGTGGGAGTTCCCTGTGGCAAGTGGCGGTTTAAGACGTGGACGAGGTAGGACGACGGTGACGTGGGGTTCCAAGTCGCTTTTGTATGCTCGCTAATTAGTCCCAACTGGGATAGGCAGAGGTTGGAGATGAGAGGAACGTTTTGATCTACGGTTTGAGACCCAAGATGTATAGATCCTTGATATTAATTAGATATGAAGCTTATTTCCGTTCCGCCATTCGACGTCAAGGTGACGATTGGAAGGAAACTGGCACATCACACCGCGGGGTACGGAACATATTTTAAGCCAGACGCTAATATATTACGCCAAGAGAAGGTAAATCAAACCCCGGCACCTCATATATCACTACAGATACCATAAAATCGTATTATACATCTAATATATAGCTATAAAGTCATACCAAATACTATGATATCGTTGGCAGTTATAATGTCGTCGCCTCGTAAGTGCCGATATATTTACTCCTCGGCATGGCGATCAAAGACTACGCAACCCCTCTTCCCCACACTGCGGGGTAGATAGTCAAGGCACACTTCCTCCACCAACAGTGGTCTCACATTTGTACGCCGTTGGAGCGCCGCCCGAAACATATCCACTTAGGTTTGTGGGCAACCAGTTCAAAGATAAGAGGATGCGCTCTTTCCTCCATTATGCCATTTTTCTCTGTCAATTGATATTTCTAAACACCGCGGGTGGTGTTTATTATAATTTATTACACCCAACTTGATATATATTTGCACCTATTATCCGCTATTATGTCTAGATCTAGGTCTGGATCTGTCTCGCAAAGACTTGCTCAGATAGCTGCTACGGTGAAGGATGAGGGCGCCACGAAGTCAATGCCGTGGGATCCGAAGGCCACGAGCTTTCCATCCAGGGGCGACCTCCCGAAGATTGAGAATGCGCCGGATGGAGCGTAAGTCAAGCATATCTTACTGCTGGCGCTACTTGCAACCTGCAATTCTTGGGGAATATCTGGATCGAACGCTGACGGAAGCAGAGCATGGGTTTGGGGGAGTGATGATCAGGTAGGACACGGAACTCACGGGGTAGAACTCTGTCTGACGATATACAGCTGGGGCGGCTTAACCTCCTCACCCCCGCCAGAGTTGCAGCTGCTGCCAAGCTCATCACAGATGGTGACATCGTCAGCCTCAAGTACGTCGTCCTCCTCCAACCCCCCTCCTCCACCCCACTGACACTCCCGCAGCCTCCCTCTCAACGTCCCTGCCGTTCCCGCCTTCAGCCGCCAGCCCTTCGAGCACACCATCAAGGCCCTCGCCCCCGGCCTCGCCTACGACGACACCTACTCGCTGAACACGCAGAGCGGCACGCAATGGGACGGCTTCCGACACATATCCCATATGAAGACGGGTCAGTTCTATAACGGCGCCACGGGAGCGCACATCGATGGCGCGGAGGCGAACAAGCACCGCTGCTCGATCCACCATTGGTCTGACCATGGCATTGGTGGGAGGGGGGTGCTGCTTGATTACTGGACGTACGCACAGGAGAATGGGATTAAATACGGTGAGTCCGCCTCGGAATACTCGGAATGGATGACCATGCTGACCCGCAGATCCGTACGAATACCACGCCATCCCCCTATCCTCGCTCGTCGCGTGCGGAAAAGCCCAAGGCATTGATATTCGCCCCGCCGCACAGGGCGGCGACATCCAAATCGGCGACATCCTGCTCGTCCGCTCCGGCTTCGTGTCGACCTACAACTCGCTGGGTCCCTCGGAGCGCGCAGCAGCGGCTCTGCGTCCACACAAGCACGGCCGTGATGACGGGATGCGGTGGGCCGGGGTCAGCAATGAGGATGAGATGGTGGATTGGCTGCACGATTCGTACTTTGCGGCCATAGCGGGCGATGCACCGAGCTTTGAGGCTTGGCCGAGTATGCGGGAGGATGGTGGAATGCTGCATGAGTATATTCTTGCGCTGTGGGGCATGCCGCTTGGAGAGCTGTTTGATCTGGAGAAGTTGGCGGAGGTGTGTCGGCGGAAGGGAAGGTGGACTTTCTTCTTCAGTAGTGCGCCAGCGAACGTTCCGGGGGGTGTTGGGAGCCATGCGAATGCGCAGGCGTTTTTTTGAGCGTTCCGTCGGTGGTGTGCTGACGGGACTGCGGGGGCTTCTCTGTTATCATATTTGTTCTAGCTAGCAGTAGCGAATCTTCTGATTCGAGTGGTGCTACCTGATAAATATGAACATTTGATATAAGAGGGTATCAACAGATGTTGTCACACGAGAGTTACGTGATCTGAATCCTTCGTTATTCCAAATGTCTTAGGCCCCTGCCCCACTTTCGTCAGGTCCTATGGCCTTGTCTGCCTCCTCCAACGACCAAATGACGCCGACTTCGATGATGCTCGGATCCGACTTTCACGGAGAATATAACTTGCGAATAGCGAGTAGCTCAGCCAAGAGCTCTTGGACTCGTTATCGCAGTGAGATTCTTAATGCACTGCTTTTCTGGGCATCTCGGCGAGCACCAACCCTTTAAAACCATTTCGTTTCAGTCTCCACATTGCGTCTTCACATTGCAAGGGGATGCACTTTAGCCGCTCTAGGGCTGATGCCGCCGTATTCGTATGAGAGGGATCTACTTCGGAAGACATCCCTATGTGGTACATATCCACGGCTTTCCTACCAAAAGCGCATCATATGCATATATAAGTGATAAATTAGAGCCATAAGCTCCCCTTCTCACATCAGCGACGACCACGGTGCGAGGCGGCAGTGTGGAGACGGCAGAACGGCCCCCCGATCGCGGGTATTCGGAGTCGGGCACGGTTAGACCGAACCCGCAGGGAACATAGCATCAAATAAACAGAGTCATACCCCAATCTGTGCAATCGTTGTACCCTGATCCCCCAAACTGCGTCCAGCCAATTCCGTCGCGTCGGTCTCCGATGCCGAGCGCCCGCCCCAACACCGACCGACTAGGCCCCTAACGCCGCGTACGTTAGGGTTAGCACCCCCCCTCGCGCCAACCCAGCACCACGACATAGGGCGGCGGTATGCTCTATTTCGAAGAATTTTGGCGACCCCTTCTTTCCCTGCCCTGGAGTGCCAGAGATGAGCTAGCATGCGGGGTTCCGGGCGCGCCGTCGCTTTCTCTCCACACCCCCAGCGCAGTGCCGAGGTGGTGTGTACGCGGCGGCGCATGTGAGCTCATACCCGCGAACATAGCGTCGTAGTGCGGGCTGGGCGCGGCCAGTTAGGGGGGAGGCATTACGAGAGATAAAGAGGAGAGGGAGGAGGATTGAGGATTGAGGTGTTTGTGGTGCGATGGTGGTGGTTTTGGAGGGGGGGATGGGGGGGTTTAGGGAGAATTTGATGACATGCGACGACGAGGGTTGTATCGAATCCCGCCGGAGTCTAGAGCGCAAACGCACGCCTAGCCACGTGGGAGGAGGAGGACTTTCCCGATAGATCGTTGGTTTCCTGTGCCTATGAGACATTCGGGGAGACTGATTGCCCGGAAGAGGATTGGGTATAACCGCCGAGGCGCCGTTATAGGTAAGTACCCATAGGGGTCCATCATAAGTACCGCGGGCAGTCCGTAAGGGGTGCCTCGATTTGTATGTGATAGATGGCGTGGATCTGTGTGCGACCCATGTTTTTGGTATATATGGTTTGTAACGGAGACAAACATGCACGACGAAGCAAGGGATCGGAGTGCGGTGAGGTAGAGGGGGTAGGGGGGTGGGGTGTTGGAGGTACGGCGGGTGGGGTACGACAGCCCTCTTAACTCTCGTAGCTTGGTTTTATACCTCAAACTAGTCCACGACAGTAACTCGGTCCCGCGTTCTTAAAAGGAAGGCACCATCCTCGTAGTTTTCTTTTTGCCATGCTTTGCTCTGCTCTACTATACCCTCTTAATAATTCCTTCGTTCTGCCGTTGAAGCTATATACATACGTCCCATATATTGGTGTATATATAAGTGTGCACGCCTCCTAGGCGCGTCCTGTGATACCTCACCCACCACCATCATCACCGCCCCTCCAACCGCCGCAATGGCCCTCCCACTCGCCTTCCTCGGCATCGCCTACGTCCTCGTCTCCTACGTCGGCTACTGCCTCCTCCAATCCGTCCTCACGAAGCGCCACAATGCGCGCCGCGCGCGCGAGCTCAAGTGCCTCGACCCGCCCACCCTGCAGTCCAACCGCATCCTCGGATTCGACCATCTGCAGACCGCCCTGGCAGCCGACAAGAACAAGGAGTTCCCCGTGGAGATGGCGCGGCGCCGGGACCAGATTGGCGCAGACACGTTCATATACTCGACGATGGGGTCGACGATGTTCTTCACCAGTGGTGAGTACCCCGCCCCCTCACCCCCAACGGAAGTGGACTAACCCCATATCCCAGACGAGAAGAACATCCAAGCCATCCTCGCGACCCAGTTCAAGGACTTCGACATTGGCCCCAAGCGCCGCAGGAACTTCTTCCCCCTCCTCGGCAACGGCATCTTCACACAGGACGGCGCAGGCTGGGAGCACTCCCGCACGATGATGCGCCCTCAATTCGCACGCGACCAAGTCTCCGATCTCGACCTCGAGGAGGAGCACATACAAAACCTCATGCGCGCCATCGTGCCCAACGCCGACGGATGGACCGACACGCTCGACCTGCAAGTTCTCTTCTTCCGCCTCACGCTCGACTCGGCGACGGAGTTCCTCTTCGGCGAGTCCGTGGACAGCCAGCTGGTCGGACTCCCAGGCTACGTCAAGGACCACACGCGCGACGAGAGCCAGAACGAGGAGGTCTTCGCGGCGGCCTTCGACAAGGGACAGAGCGTGCTTGCTACGCGCTCGCGCATGCAGGGAATGTACTGGCTGTACAACCCCAAGTCCTTCAAGAAGTCCTGCACGGACTGCCACGCCTTCATCGACCACTTTGTGCGCCTCGCGCTGTCCAAGGACCTCCCTGCCGAGAAGACGCCGCCCGCCGACTCGGAGAAGGGGAAGAAGCAGAAATACGTCTTCCTCGAGGCTCTCGCGGCCGAGACGCGCGACCCGATCGAGCTGCGCTCGCAGATGCTGAATATCCTCCTCGCCGGCCGCGACACCACGGCCTCGCTGATCGGATGGGTGTTCTACTCTCTCGCGCGCGACCCCGCGCGCTACGCCAAGCTGCGCAGCATCGTGCTCGAGGAGTTTGGGACGTACAGCCAGCCGCGCGACATCACGTTTGCGCGCCTAAAGTCGTGTCAGTACCTGCAGTACGTGAACAACGAGGCGCTGCGCCTGTACCCCGTCGTGCCGGTTAATAGCCGCACGGCGAATAAGGATACGACGCTGCCGCGTGGGGGGGGGCCGGATGGGAAGAGCCCGATTTTCGTGCCGAAGGGGAGGGCGTGCGATTACAGCGTGTTTGTGATGCATAGGCGGAAGGATCTTTGGGGTGCGGATGCGGATGAGTTTGTGCCTGAGCGGTGGGAGAAGAGGAGGGTTGGGTGGGATTTCTTGCCTGTGAGTTTATTTTCGCTATTTAGTTCCAAAGGAACATTCCGCTAACGATTCCCAGTTCAATGGCGGCCCACGCATCTGCATCGGGCAGCAGTTCGCGCTCACCGAGGCGTCGTACGTGATCGTGCGTCTGCTGCAGCGCTTCGATAAGATGGAGAACCAGGACTTTAGCGGCAAGGCGCTGCACAACCTGACGCTGACGAGCTGTAGCGGGACGGGGGTGAAGGTGAGGCTGCATGCTGCGGAGGAGTAGGCGATGAATGAATTGTGAATGAATTGGGGGTTTGAGTAGGTGGTAGGGTGGGATCGGTGTATTATATTAACAGGGCTAGGTTTTGGATAGGTATGCGCTCCATGAATTGAAATGACTTACATCTATCGCTATCGCGCATTGCTGTCTGTTGTGAAGCTATCACCAGTTACTCAGTCCGCCGGATACTCTTCTTTTCCAAGTTGATCCTCTCTCACCACTTACTCTGCCAGATGGTCTTCTTTACCAAAGATGATCCGCTCCATGAATTGAAATCTTGCATCTATTGTGCATTGGTGTCTGTCGTGAAGGTGTCACCACTTACTCTGCCGGATACTCTTATTTTCGAAGTTGATCCTCTCCCTCACTCTCTTGGTACCCACTTCCTCTGCCGGATAGTCTTCTTTACCAACGATGATCCTCTCTCTCACTCTACCAGATACTCTTCTTTCTCAAAGTTGATCCTCTCAACTCTCTGCCGGGTACTCTTTTTCTCCGAAGATGATCCTCTCACTCTCTGCCGGATACTCTTCTCTCTCTACCGCACAGTCTTCTTTTCCAAGTCAATCCTCTCTCACTCTCTCCCAAACGCAAGGCAAAGAAACATGAAGATCTCATTCATCGCCATCACATGACGTCCGTCCCCAGCTCAACCAACCAAACAGGCCTAATGAATGACACTTCCCCCCCCCCCGCGCCCCCAATCTCTCAGCCGCCGATCAGGCAATCTACCACCCCTACAGCACACTCTACGTGACGACGCAGCGTAATTTCCCCCCCAGCAGCGCATCTCACTTATCAAACCCATGGCTCACTCCGTCGTGCTGGTGTCCCTGTGTGCCTGTGTGCCTTACTTGTTGTGCTTGTGTTGTCCAACATAACATGCATAAGCACGAGGAAAGAAGGGACGTCGTCGTTCTTTCCCCGCACACACACACACACACACACACGATGGAATAAGGTGCCTCGGCGTGGCGTTGAGGTGCGTTTACGCGGAGTAGTACTTGCATTGGAATGGGGGATTGCGATTTGGTGAGGGTGAGTATAGTGAGTACTCTATTTGTGGTTGTGGCCAGTGAGGTGGGATGGGGTTGGTGATGGGGATGGTATGAGTGGTTTGCATTGTGAACATAGCCCCGCTGTGTTGGAGGTGTTGGAGGGAGGGAGGTGGGAGGTAGAGGTACATGGGATTGAAGGTAGGTATGGGGTATGGGGGGGGTAGGACGAGACTGGCTTGGCTTAGGGGAGGCGATGATGGGGTTGGGGTATGGGGATGGGGGGAGATGAGCAGCTGGGCGTCTGGGCGGCTGGGTAGAGTTTGGTGTTGTGGCATAGTGGCATAGTGGCATAGCGGCATAGCGGCATAGCGTTGTTTTTTGTATGTTGTATTTTGTGGTGCTTCGTGAATCTTCATGCTGTCGTGTATGTACTGGACTTTATATATAATATCACTGCCATTGATTCTTGTAACAGCTGTTTAGTGTTATTGTTACTGATTACTGATTACTGTTTCCTAGGTATTCCTCTGGTAGTCGTGTTGTCGTCCGGTCTTTCCGTAGAGTCGCAGAGTGCATTTACTCTCTGTCATAAGTCACAGTACTTCCACGTGCCTACTCTGTAATCATAATCATCCCTCCCCCCACCGATCAGATGCAAAGAACGGCCGGACCAAAGCTAAGACAGGCCAAGGTTAGTAATTAGTACAGTTCAGTCCAGCTAGAAAAAAGATCAAGCCTCCGCACAAGCACAAGCTATCACAGGCTATCGGTGACTTTTTTCCCTCACTCTTGCCCCGAACCAGTTAGATTAGCTAGTTAGACGGGGTATGGGATGTGAAATGTTGAGACAAAAATCGGGGAAAGGTATAGGTACATGGACATGGCCTTCCAGGCTCCCATAACATAACCCATCAGCGCGGTCAGATCTCTCGCTAGCCCCCAATCCCCACACTAATCAGTGTCACCAGTGCCCACAGAAGTGCTGCCCAGTGAGACAAAACAGCTACGGAGTACTGTACGAGGTACGCTAGAAGGAAGTGTGATTGACAGGTGATAGCCATAGAAATGATGGCCACAGAAATGATGGGCCGAGATCAGAGGGATCAGAGTGCTCCCCGCGTCTCCCATTCGGCCCTGCGTTCACTAACTAAACAACTAACTGTAGCTGTGCTCCCATAGATGGATGGGGTTAATGGGGTATCACACACCAAATTACGATACAAATTACGAGTACTCTATGATCATCAGCGACTCTGATGAAGCGCGCTGACGAGGTGCAGAGCTGTGACGTAGTTTGTGTAACGGAAGGGAGACGATGGAGGAAAGACTCAGGAAAGGGGATCTTGGGGGACTTCGGATCTTTGGGAAGGCGCAAAGGGATCAATGAATAATGAATGATGCCTAGGGAAGGAAGGAAGGCACGCACTTGCCCTGTCTTGTCTGCTCCTTCCTCGCCCTCTCTCATTGCTCACTCACTCCCTCGGTCGCTCTTGCTCTTGCTCTTGCTCTTGCCCTTGCT